>JAWWTY010000038.1:7701108-7727937 GCA_035222235.1 Margarornis squamiger
GGGAAGGAAGGGTTCTTCTTGCTGCTGTGCACACAGTGTAAGTGGCCCTGGAGCTGGGAGGTGTCTGCTCGAGGCTGCTGGAGCTGCCAGGGGTGGAGGCACCAAGATGAGCTGCATTCCTGGGAAATGCTGGGCTGGGATGAATGGCTGTGCCAGCCCTCTGGGAGACCTTGGGCATAACAGGATGGCAGTGCTGTGGTTTAGTGCATGTGCAGGTACAAGATTTTGGCCACTTTTCTGTGATTTCCAACACACTCTTATTGCAAAGTGCAGCCCTGGAGCCCCAGCAACCACCTCCTGCACCACTCAGCATCCCTGGGCAGGGCGAGGAGGTTGCAGTGCCTGATTAAAAGGATGGGTGGAACAGGAGAAGGGAAAAGGGAGCTGCTCAAAAGAGCTGCCATTAAGCCATTCTTTAAAACCTAAAAAACCTTCCTCCAGTCAACCTGAGGAGGCTTAAGAGACTGTGTCTTGCAGGGAGGCGAGCAGCCCTGGAATTACGGCGCAGTAATTGCTTGGTACTTACAGTCCAGGTCTCGAAGATGTACAAGTAATAACTCATTGGAAAGATATTGAGCTCTCATCACCAAGAGGAAATATGGTCTCTAAACAGGCAGCTAATGGCATGCAATTTATCTGATGGCAAATCACCCACGTTCATTACTCTCTGCAGCACAGCCAGAAAGAGAAATACAAAATTAGCTGAAGGATAGAAGGACACATTTCCTTCCAGTGTTTCTGCAAGGTGGCTCCTGAAAACTGTGCAGCACCCAGGGCTGCTGCCAACACAACCCAGCCAGGAAAAACCTCTTTATGTGCATCTTCCTCCCTGGAGATAACAAAAATATTTTCTGTGTTCTTTTCACACTATTCAGAGTTCTTGTTGAGAAAAGCCTGAACATTCATCAAGGAAAACCTAGGACTGGTGGAAGTTCTATTATTCTTGCTCATGTTTGCCAGTGCCATGGCTCCAGGGGTGAACAAAGACCAGATACTCTTTTATGCCTTTCCAGCTCTTGAGTGTCACCATGCCAAGGCTGGGAATGCCTTACAGCTTCCTCTGCTTTATAGCTTCCTTCCTCCCCTCTTCTTTTGCCCTCTTCCAGGTATTTCTGGCTGAAAAAATGGCTTGCTGGCTGCTCCAGGCTTTTCCTAGGGGATGGGTAATGTTTTCCAAGCAGTGATACGGGGGGGAACTGGTCTGTGGGAGATGCTGGGTGAGCCCAGGCAAGGAACACCCCAGTTTGGGCACCCCCAGGAAGCAACCACAGTCTCTCCCTCCATCATCCTTGATATAAATCTCATTTCCCACCCATGTTTCTGAGGAGCTGTGGTTTTCCTTTGCAGTCCCAAGGTAAGGACTGTCTGAAGCAGATGGGGAGGAGGGGGAAGCCATAGGATTTTTAAAAGCCATCAGTGATGGGGATGGTGGGACTGAGAGACCACGGACACACCTCCTTCTTCCACCTCAGGGTGATGCTTAGGAGAGAATCACAGAATCCTGAAGCCTGGAAAAGACCTTTAAGACCATTGAGTCCAACCATTAACCCAGCACTGCCAAGCCCAGCACTAGACCATGTTCCTGAGCATCACATTTACATATTTTTGGACACTTCTAGCGATGGTGATGCCACCACTGCTCTGGGCAGCCTGCTCCAATGCTTGACAACCCTTTCTGGGGAGAAATAGTTCCTAATATCCAAAATAAACCCCCCCTGGTGTAACTTGAGACCATTTCCTCTAGTCCTAGTGCGTGTTACTCGGGAGAAGAGACTGACCCCCATCTGTCCACAACTTCCTTCCAGGCAGTTGGAGAGAATTTTGAGATGAAATATAGTAAAACTCACTGGCTGATCCCAAAAAAATCCTCCTTTGTGCCATCAGCTGCTGTTGAAACTCCTGAAGGACTGACCCCTGCCCAGCATCTGCAGAGGATCCATCCCCCAGCAGCAGCCCTCAGGAATCACGGAGCATTTGCAGGTTGAACACAACAAAATAAAAAAAAAAGCTAATTTTAGTTAGCATTTCTTTGCAAAGCAGAACATCAATTAATTATCCTTCATCTTGGAGTTAAGGAGGAAGATTGGGGGAAAAAAAAGCTGTAGCACTTCTTAACACTTAATTTGCCTTTTCTAGGTAATCAGAGGGACACAGTGGGTTGGGGTATGTTTGAGGCTGCTGTGGATTTTTGCCTCCTGTTTCCTGATGGCAAACAGGAAGCTATAAAACTCTGAAATAACCTTGATTTCTTGGGAGGGGATGCTTTGCTTCAAAAGGTATCATTTCCTTCCTGCACAACTATGAGAATGATCTAGAAACGATGTGAAATCTTATTTCCTGTTAGTCATAGACAAAACACATCCAAGTCATCATTTCATGCTTGGAAATTTGTCATTTTAATGTGACTGGAGATCCTGCCGCAGCTCTGAGCTGTCACCAGCCGGCGCCAGGGCCAAACCCCTGCTGAGACTGTCCTGCTGCAGTGGCTCAGCCCCAGGCCCCTCTGCAACCCTCTATTTCATCCACTTGTGTGCCTGGAAAAGAAACCAACAGCTCAAGGCACGGAGGGGAGACACCTTTTTCTTCCCTTGCTTGGCCACCATCTGTTATGGAAGGTGTTCTGCTCCTCCCCAGCACTCCTGCTGCTTTCTGCTTCTCATCTTGTTTTCTCAAAATCTCAAACAGCTGCCACTGCCTTCCCCTTGGACAGGTACATTTTGGTGATGGATAGATGTCCTTGGAGTCCAGAGATGGGAATTAATTTAAGATGCACTTTGGTGATGGACAGATACCTTTTGGTGATGGACAGATGTCCTCACAGTCCAGAGATGGGAATTAATAAATAAGGTTATATTTGGGGGCAATTTCAACAGTCTTTTCTTGAAGGGTTTCCTAGCAGGGCTGGCTGCTGGCAGGAGTTCTGCCTGACTCAGGTCACCACCAGCTGTGGCCATGAAGATCCATGTGGCACCAGCCCAATTGCCCCAAAAGCTTCACCACCCCACAGCAGACACCTTCAAATTTCATCCCAATCTCAACAATTCCTGCAGTGATTTTTAATTCTCTGGGGATCAGTAAGAGGTGATGCCTCAGCCTTGTGGGGGGCTGTGGCACAGCCCAGACCCCAGGGACTGCCAGGGAAGGCAGAGAGATGCTGGTACCTGTGGTGGCTGTGTCCCTGCATCCCAGCAGAGCCACACTGGATTCACAATGGGAGCAGTAATTTGCAGAGTGTATGCCAAGCCAGGAACATTAAGGATAAATCACTCATAACTGGGAAGATGATAATAACAGAAGCCTCTGGGGAAATCTGTAGTGCTGAATAGCAGCTTTTATTAGTTTTTTTCTTTTTCACTTGAAGTCACTTAACGAACCCTCTTGTCGAAATCTTCAGAAAGACTCACCTTAGGGGGTATTGGGAAATATTGATAAATAGTGCTCGGCACTTCTGAGGCTCTCAGGGAGTGGCAGTGACATTGTTAGAGCAGCTGGACTGGATGTTTCTGTGTTTTCCCACCCTCCTTGGCTCTTCCTACCTGCCAGGTACAGGCATGGTCCAGCAAGGGGTCAGCATCCCCCAGCCCAGCACTCACAGCCCTTGTTGGAGCCTGATCCTCAGGGAAGGGGCTGCTCGCTCAGCAGGAAGATGTATTTAATCCCAAACTTTCCCAAGTAGCAATATATTAGCTGTAAAACAGCTTCCACACTTTATTTGCTGGTAATTTACAGCCCACACTGCGAGACAGTGTAATATTTGCAAGCAATTAAACAGAGGATGACTCAACAACAGCCACCTCGGGTCAGATTTTCAAGTGTTCATCATTCATAATTAAGGAGGGATTTGGGAAGCAGTGACTGCTGCCCCACTTCCCAGCACTGCTCTGTCCCAGCAGCTCCTGCCATCGGGCCTTGAGGGCTCCGGGCAGATTTGCTGATGGAGGAAGAGGAATTATTTATTGTATGGGAGGAATGGTCCCAAGGAGCTGTAGGCAGAGATAGCTGATAGAACAAGGGAGGTTGGGATGGTTCAAGCCCAGCCTTTCTGGCTTCAGCCCCTTGCCCAGGGGCTGTGCTGGCTCTGGCACCAGTGGGACTAATGCAGAGGGGGGGTTTCCATGACAGTCCTCAGGCAGCTGCCCTCTTCCAGGAGCCTGGCACCTCCAGCCATTCCACTGGCTGCCTCCCATCCCTGATTCCCTGGCCAGCTCGGCTGCAGGCGGTGCAGAAAAGCAAGGAGGATGTTTTGAGCTTGGCTAAACACGGAGCAGAGGCCGTGTGTGCAGACCCCTGGATTTTCCAAGCCTGGCCACGGGTGAAATCGGGATGCTCCAGCACGAGGTGGGACCAGGAGTCAGCTCTGCCCTCCTGCCAGCTGGGGCTCTGCTGCCAGACCTCATCACTGTCTGCTCTTCCCAGGAGATACCAAGAAGGAGTGTTTGACTTGGATTTACATCTCTCAGCAGAGATTCTCACTGTGTTTTGGACGTGTGACGTGTCACTGCCAATGCTGCTGACAACTGAGCCGGGGGGTACCAGCTGGGAAACTGAGGCACAGAACTGAAGTGGTGCCTTGGCTGACCCAGCAGAGCTGGTGGCTGTGCCAGCAGCATCCCTGGATGTCACCAGGCTGGGGACAGCCCAAACCTCCCAACACAAAGCAGTTCGCCTGTCGGATGGGTGGAGTGACCCTGGACTGCTCTCCTCTTCCACCCGAGGGATATTGCACCTTCCCTTCCCACACACCACATCCCCCTGACTCCTTGGTCCTTCAAATAGCTCCATTTGCTCCTCTGCTGCTCATCCTCTGCATTAACCTTGGTCCAGAAAATGAGTCTATTTACCATCTGCTTTTTCTCATCACTGCTGGCAACAGCCAAGCAACACCCTGGGAAGAGATGAGAGGCTGGAAAGGGAAGGAATGGGATGGGAGCAACATGGAAGTGTCTGCCTGGGGAGGGGCACCTGGGTTACAGGGAAGGCTGTCTGGGCAGACAAGGGTTAATGGCCCTCTCTGACCCAGAGGGAAAGGAAAGGAGGTGGTTTGCATCTCCTTTATTTTTTGAGGGAGGGAGAGGCCAAAGTCAGGTGGTGGATGTGAGCAGTGCAGGGCTGAGGGCAGCCCCAGTTGGGCAGGACTGGTTGCCCCATGGCTTTTCTACCTGCCCCAGGTTTCAGAGGAGTTTTGATGCTGCTGGAGGTATCCTGGTGCTTTCAGTCCAGAGCTGCTGCTGTCCCCAGAGCTCTGAGGTTGTGACACATGTCTGTTTCTGGAAATGTGAAAAGATTGGAGCATCAGGGGTTATGTCAACTTCTTGTCTCAGGTGGGAGCTGCCTTCTCTCTTCTTGGCTGCTGAAATTGTCCTTTAGAGTGTGCTGGGCCCAAGCCAAACTGACAGGGGCTAAATCTGGAGCTATTTTGGGAGCAGGGATGGGATGGTGTGACCAGTCACCTCATTTCTGTCACAGGATGGGCAGGAGGACTTGAATCCAGCAATCCTGGAACTGGCTGTTGCTGACAGAGAAAGGAAGGGTGGCCTTTGGAAATGGGGTTAATAACTAAAGAAACAGCATCCTTGAATCTTTGGAAGGGGGAAAACCCTTTTCCCACTGCAGGGACAGCTAGCAGGGCTGGGATCCTCATCCCTTGGCTGCCAGGGGAGTGGGTGCCCCAAGGAACATGCTTCCCTGTATCTGGGGAGCAGACAGGGATGCTGGGTGAGACAAGGCTCCTGCTCATGACTCAGGCACACAGGCAAAAGCAAATATGGACAGAAGTGAACCTGCCTTGCTCTTCCTCGTGGCCCCTGCTGTAAATAAACAGCATTTCACAGCCAGAGATAAAATGCTGGGATAAATCACAACAGCCACCAGAGTGGGTACAGCTCCCTGGCCACAGTGGGTGGGCAGGGACATCACCATTGCTGACAGGGCTCAGCTGAGTTGTCACCCCTCGAGGTGACCTTGTGCCCTTCTCCTCCTGGGGAACCCTGCCTTCCAGACAGCCCCTGGTCCCTGGCACCTCACCCAGCAATTTCCAATGACTACAGGAAACCTCAGTGCCCGTCTATGTAAGGGCTGCTGATTTAACAGTTTTGCCAAAAACCATTATTAGTTTTCTGGGTTTTGCAGGGTAACCTGGACCCTGTTGAAGAAGTGCTAGTTCTTCAGCAGTCAGCTGTATTTTAATAAGTTACATTATGGGTAAAACACCCCCAGAGAAAATCCAAGCATTGTTCCATTCATCAGCCACGGCTAGTTCAGAATAAAAATATTCCAAGGTGAGGTAATGTACTGTGACACAGTGCAAGTTAATTTATAAAAGAATTAACTGTGTTTAGAACAGAGGATGAAACTCCTTTCTCCAGACAGTCAGGAGAAATGTACTGGTAGAAAAACCCAATTCTTCCTTAAAAGAGGGGTTATTTCAGGGGTGTTTTTTGTTTTGTTGGAGTTTTTTTGTTGGGGTTTTTTTTCCCCACTCTGTGTGTGGGGGGTATTTTTATTTTCTTTTTTTTTAAGTTCAGTGCTAAAAGTGCAAAGAATAAAACCAGAGCTGAAGTGGAAGTGCAGCTCCTTGGGCTGGTAAAGACAGGGAGCTTTCGGTGTTGGGTAATTCCCATCAGCTGGAGCTCTGCCTTGTGGTTTTTAATTAAGTAATGTTAATGAGAGCTGTGGGATGACAGAGGCTATCAAAGATTCTCCTGAGCTATGGCATCCCTGCAGAGCTGCCCCAGGATGCTCCAAGAAGCCCCAGGGGCTCAGCAGCACCAGGATCTCTCAAGCTACAGGCTTCTCCCAACCAAAATTCACAGGTATGTGGCCACCACGAGCACCCCCTGTGCTTTGAGGTTCCCAGTGGGGAAGGGACACAAGCACTGCTGTGTGTCCTCTGGTGCTGCAAGCTGTGGGTGCCAGCTGTAAAAGGCCTGGAATGCAGTTATCCTGAGGTTTCTGTGGCTGCACTTCCCTGGGTGCCTTCAGGACACGGGATCCCTTATGGAAAAATCCTGGCACCACCTTGGGCTCCTCTCCCCTTGCCAGGGCAGGTCCTGCTTGGTGCAGCCAGAGCTCCAGACACATCCCGAGGTGCATCCGTGGTGCCTGGATGGGGACAGACACCAGAGCAGGCACTGCTAGTGCTGCTCCCCCTGGGCTTTGGGTCTGGCTGCAGGGATGTCCTGGCCCTTCACCCCTGAGCTCCCACTGGCAACCACTGATGGAGCCACAAATGACCCTCCAGAGCTTCTATTCCAATGGATGCTTGCAAATTTTTCTGCCTTATCTGGCAGCTTTCACCTCTGTTTTGCAAAAGCAGTGAGGAGTCTCTATTCTGGAGCTATTTTTCAACATAATGATTTATAATAGATGAAGAAAATGAAACTGCTGAGGAAGAGAGGCCCAGTCTGGGCACTCGGATGGCCTAATGAAGTCCCATCCAAGTTCCCATTTGTTGTCAGCTATTAATTCTCCCTCCGATTCAGTCCCCAAATTACTTTCCCTAGAACTGAATCTAAATATGAAAATCAATTAAGAAGGGAACGAGTAGCTACATCTGGGAGAGGAGGCAAATATAATGACAAATCACCTGGTTCCTTTCGAGCATGCAAATTAACATTTAGAGTGTATTTTGAGGAAGGGGAGCTTGGAAATGCTGCTTCACAGAAACTGCTAGATCAATTTTCCGAGCCTGAGTGCTAGAGATTCTTCAAAGTTACTGAGGGCTCTGTCTTGGGATAAAAATATAAAAAAGACAAGAAATCAATGCTGATAATTAATTTAGCAGAATCCATTCGTTCTTTCTCCTTCCAGTCAACGCAAAGAGAAAATCATACAGGAGCTGAATTTTACATTTCCACAGAGATTGTGCTGGGACAAAATGAATAAATGCTCATAAATTAGTTCAAAAGCTCTGCAACATTGTTGGAGTGGGGCTTTTTAATTAACTGGAGGAATTTATCATCACTTTCCCCACTGCTCCTGTGAGGGAAAGTGACTGCCATCCAACGTGCTCGGGCAGCCCAGCCCTCCAGAGAGGATGCAGCAACAGACCAGAAAGTGGAAGAGATTTAAGCTGGAAAACATCAGTTCCCCAGACTCTTTTTTAAAGGGAATTTGTATTGGTTTAGGTCACCTGGTGCTGAGTTTGATGTCCAGCCAATGCATTACAAAGTCCAGCATCCACACTGGGGGCTCATGTCCCAGCCAGGATCCTTCAGGAGTCCTGCAAACAGGAGCTGGCTGGGAGTTTGTGGGATTAATCTCCTGGGAACGCACTTTTTAGTAGGGCTTGTTGTGACAGGACAAGGAAGGATGTTTTAAAACTAAGAGGGTCAATTCAGACTAGATAAAAGGAGAAAAAAAATTTTATTAAGAGGATGGTGAGGCTTTGGCACAGGTTTCCTCAGAGAGGTGGTGGGTGCCACATCCCTGGAAACATTCAAGGCCAGGTTGGATGGGGCTGTGAGCAGCCTGTTCAGAGGAAGCTGGCCCTGCCCATGGCAGGGGGGTTAAACTAAAGGAACTTTGAGGTCCCTTCCAACCCAAACCATCCTGTGACTCTATAAATAGCTGGGGGTTTTGTGCCTAAATAGTTTTGGGGGGTTGCAGGGTTACCACGAGGTGCTGGGCTGGGATCCTGGAGCAGGGACGAGGGGCAGAGCAGCAGCACAGCCTTTGCTCCATCCAGCACAGGCAGAGAGGAGCTGGCTCTTAATTATTCAAAACTCATCTTCCTTCCCATTAGCAACAAATGGGATGAGGATGGATTTTGGTAATGAATCCCCAGTAGGGTACTTCAGTTTAAAGCACAACATGTCCAGTTAAATATATCCTGTGGAAATGAATTTGATTGCTCTAGTCCTCCAACTTCAGTTTGGTGGGAGCAGTGGCACATTGCCAGGCAGAAGGGCTGTGCAAAAATGTGAAAGATGGAAAATAAGAGGGGAAAAATGGTCCTGGTTAGGTTTTGCCTTTGGTCTCATCTTCACCAGTGATGGGTAGGCTGGGAGATGAGGGGAGCTGGGGACACACGGCTGCAGCATCCAGCTGGGTTTGCCCTGCTCCCTCCTCCTGCCAGGCAGGGTTTGCCTGCAGAGCTGCCTGTGCTCGGGGAAAGGGAAAGGTCTGGTTTGATTTTTCAAACCTGTTTAGTGTGCTCTGGCCTAAACCACGCCTGGCTGAGAGGAGGGACGTGTTGGTGCAATGTCGACACAGACAAGCCCAAGGTGCTCGTGGAAAAAGGGGCTGTGTGGAAACTGGGGCTGGTGAGAGGAGTTTGCTGCTGTTTTCATGGGCATTTGACCCCTGCAAATTGTTCATTAACTGGCTGATTTCCATGAAAAGATCCTGTATTTCTTGATTAATGCATGTGAGACTCAGCCAAGAGCAGGGGGTTTGCTGTCTGGGGGTTTTGTGGCCCATCCCAGGCAGTGGCTTCCTCAGGAACCCCACGAGCTGATATCCCTGGGATGCTGGCCCACATCTCTAGCAAATCCAGGTTTTGGGCAATGCCCAAGGACAGAAACATGGGATTTTTCCCATGAACATAAAGAACTTGTAGTTTTCATATGATTTGTGTATGAGCACAGGGATCTTCCCTGTGGAAGGGAAATCCTTCATTTCTCCTTGCAGCCCAGGGATGTAGGATGGGTTTCTGGATCCCAGCTCACTGGTTACCTTGATAACACCCAGGAAGAACTAATACACAATATGGAAATTTAAAGCATCTGGAGCCAAATCCAGAGGATGCCACTTGAAAACACACAAACCCTTCTAAATCTCCCAAAATAGTGTTTGGAGCAGTTTCTTTTTTAGCCTGGATAGCCCTGTGAGGAGCAGCAGCTGCTCATAGATTTCCATGTTTTCTAAGGATCTGGCCCCTGAGATCAAACCGGGTTGCTTTGATCCAAGCTGGGAAAAAAAAAACCCCAACCCTGCCATTCCAGGCAGCTGAATCTGCTCAGTGTTGGAAAAGAGGCAAAATTTACCCGGTGCTTTAGAGTAAGGGATGGCTTCTGAGACAGGGAGGGCAGCCGAGGAGAGGCTCATTTATTATCCCTGTCATGGCTTTTATTAGCAAAGTTCTATTATAGGCATTTTTCTCTTTCTGCTTGCTCGTTGTTTTTCCTTAGGAGTGGCTGGGCTGTTCCCCCGAGGTTGGATAATGAGGGTGGAGGGTGCAAACCCCATTAATCAGAGCTGGACACTGGGATATTTCCCAACCAGCCTCTTTTAAACCCTCAAGGCTGTGTCATCCCAGAACAAACCACCATCCCCAGTTCAGCAGGAGCCCACTAAGCCTCCCAGGACTGGTCCAGGTGATCTCTGGTCCCAGTTCACTCGGGGCAAACCCCCACGAGCTCCGGGGCTGTGTTTGGCAGCAGAACCGAGCTGCAATTTCCCCTCCCTCATTAACAGATAAATCTCTTGGTGGATGAGGTTTGTGTGATGGATATTGGCCATGATCCGAGTAGGGCAGGCCATCCTGTTCAATTATTTTATTAGCAGGACAAGACTCATCCCGGTGACTCTGCACACCAGCTCCAGGCTGGGCTTGGCAGGTCGGTGCTCCAGCAGGGTCAGATGATGCCTCCTCTGGTGGAGTGGCTGGTCCAGCCCTGTCCCACATCCTCAGGGCTTCTGAGCTGCATCTGTCCCCATCACAGGCCTGGACAGCATGGCAGCTGCTTGAAAATGAAGAAATTTCTATTTTCTCTGTCTTAAAAATATGTAGACAATCTATCAAAGCAGGGGACAATCAAGGGTTAAACCTTGCACTGGAGGGTTCAGCTGCTGTGGCTGTGTCTGGAGTTTTTTGCGAGTTCTGCCCCCAGTTGGATTAGCATCAAACCCCAGCACGTTTGTCACGGGGGAGGAGAACATCAACTGACATTTTCAGGCCAGGGCCAAATTCATCACTTGTCAGGCAGCTCTGCAGCCGTGTCTGTGCATTTGCCAGGGAAGACAGAGTGGATGCTCCCAGCCCAGGTCCAAAAGGTTCTTGCAGGGAACAAACCAGTCCCACACCATCTACTGTGTTCCCTGTCCCATCTGCCACTGGTCCCTTTGTCTGCTTTGTGTTCCAGCACGTCTTGCCCAGATAAACCCATGAGCCAGAGCCCCTGGGAGCTGTCACAGCAGCTTTTGAGAAGCTATTCCCCCAGCCTGGAGGATGGAGCATGTCCATCCCTTGGGGAATGCTCTGGGCTCTGCAGGGTTTGTGTGCTCTATATGGCCCCAGCAACGACAGAAATGTGTGTCTGAAGGTAAAACCAACTCGTGCTTTGCTTTCTATGCACACAAAGCCCAGGCAAAGATGAGACCCACTCAGGGCTGTGTCAGCAGGGCTGGCTGAACCCACTGGAACATTGCAAAGGAGGAGGCAGGACCCACTCCAGCCACGTTTTGTCCTTTTTTTTCCTGCATTATCCATCCCAGAGGACTCATCCAAAGCAATTTTGGTCTATTGCCCCCCTCGAGGGCCCTGCTGTCCTGACACCGACTGACTGTGAGGATCCACACAGGGAAAGGAGCACACGGAGCGCTCAATATTGCCCAGAGGCATGAAGGCAGAGATGAAACACCCTGTTAACAGCCAATGTATTACATGCCAGGCAGTGCAGCACCTGGAAAGCCAGGGAATTTAATGGAAAAGACATTGTCAGGCTGAATAGCATCAGTGGGAGATGCAGCGGGGCTTGGCATCTTGGTGGTGGTAGCGAAGCCTTTCCTGTCGCTGCTGCCTTCACTCCTGTTTTGGCAGGTCAGTTCCCACTGATTTTGGGGGTTGTTGGAGGGGTGTTTTGTCCTGGGCTGCAGGGCAAGACCTGCAGCCTGGCTGGGTCAGCTTCCTTCTTGGGTCATAGAAGGTGGCAGCTCTGGGATCTGTCCCCAGGTGTGTGACACGTCCACCCTCTGTGGCAGCAGAGTGGAGAGGGTGAGTGTTGTTTACCCTGAAGAAAGCAGCTCTTTGGGAAATTTTGGGTGTGGGGTTTGGTTCCATGGTGAAGCAGTGTCCTGCCTGGGGAGGACTGGAGATGGATAAATGTGACCTGCAGGGACCCCTCAGCACCACGACTTTACTAACACTAGTGAGGTTCAAGGCTCAGCTTAACACTTCTAAAACTGCTCTCAGGGAAACCATAAAATCCCCACTCAAGGTGGTCCCAGTGGGTGTCCAACACTTCACAGGCTGCACATGGGGAGAGCCCAAATGCAGCATGTGGAGATGTGCTACATCTGCAGGAGCATCTGTGCCCAGCCTGACTGATGGAAATCCCTCTGGACCCTGCTCAGAACCAGTACCCAGCTCTGGTCTGAGCCCAGCTGCTTCTTGGGCTGCTTGTCCTGCCTTCTGCTTGGGTTTAACTCAGCAAATGCAGCTCCAGGCTGCAATGCTGTGACCCCTTCCACGTGTGTCTGTAGGGAGGGGATTGTCCTGTATCTTAGCCAGAAATTTCCCTTTCTCCCACTATAAATAGTGTATGTGTGTGTGTATAAATAGATATGTATAGATATATAGACAGATTTGCAAGCTGATATCCAATCATGCAGTGCTGGGTTAACAGCTGAACTCAAGGATCTTCGAGATCTTTTTCAGCCTTAATGATTCTGTGCTTCCCTGAAAATATCTATATATAGATATATATATATCTATATATATATAAAATAGGCAGATTTGCAAGTTGATATCCAGTCATACAGTGCTGGTTGCACTCCATGATCTTAAAGGTCATTTCCAACCTAAATCATTCCGTTCTCCCATGCACTGTAAGAAAAAGAAGTGTGATTTTGCAGCTGGGGAAACTGAGGCACAAGCTAGCTGTCTTGTTGAAGGGGCAGGGGTTGAAGAAATTATTGTTCTTCACATTTATTCAGTTATCCCGGTGAGGAAAAGGCCTTCCCTGGACTTCAGCTGTGCAGAGCAAACCACACACAGGTGGGGACAGGCATTTTATTTCCCAGGTATGCTGCTTTGTCCAATGTTATATGAAAAATGAAATCTGCATTGGACTCCTGTGGGGTTAAAAGGTACCAGTGTGGATTGGGGTTAGGGTTTAGGTTTGGCTGGTTTTGCTTCTTCCTTTATTTCCATGAGGACTGACAGCAATAGAATCGTGGCTGGAAAGGCAGAGCTTGCTTGGAGAAAATCCAGCCTGGTTTGACACTCTGTTACCCTGAATGACAAGAATAAAATTAAAAAGAAAAAGAAAAGGAAAAAATGGAAGGAAAGAAATTCCAGCAGCCACTGCTCCTGCTCTGGCATTGCTAATCCAACAGCTGAAGGTTTATTTGTACTGGCTAAGCTGGAGTGAGCAACTTAATTCCCTTTTAATTCTCTTCAGAAGGCTTCAAAAAGCCTAATAGCTGTTTTCCTGCATGCAGTTAACTCCAAGGCAGCCCTCAGCCTTCCCAGGCTCCGTGGGTTTTGTGATGGTGGCTGGCTTTTTATCAGCCCTTCCCAGCAGTGGATGGCATTGGAGCCTGGAGCAGGACTGATGGAGCTGCTGAAGATGGAGCTGCTATTTCCTGGTGCTTTATGCATTATTCAGCCAGTGATGGCAGGGCTGCCCTGATGGCCCTGGCAGGGGTGGCCTTGCTCTGTCCCCCTGCCATGTGCCACGGGGCCACCCTGAAATTTGTCAGCCAGGGCTTGGCCAAATGTGCCTTATAGAACCTCCCCTGGCCCCTGTAGCTCCAAAAGTGTCCCAGGGAGGTTAATACACTGCAAATCTCACTTAGCATTTACAGCATCTCTGTGAGCATCTCCAGGCCTGCTGTGGATGTGGCAAAGCTGCTCAGTGCTGTTTGTTCCCTGGCAGACTGAGCCCTGCACTGACACCCTCCATCCCTGCACATGCCCCTGAAAATCTTGGGAAATATGGAAGAGCATCCCACCTCACTCTGCCCTGAGCTGCCACAGGTTATTCCAGATTATTCCAGATTATTCAGGTTATTCCAGCCCAGCAAACCCGATTCCATCCAACCCCAGTGGGTGCAAGGCCACCTTTACCTATAAGAATGGCTTCACCAAGTAGACCATTTAAAAATAAATATCAAAACAAAAACAATCAAAATCAAACCAAACCCAAAGAAAAAAAATAACCCCCCAAAACCTGAAGTGTGGACTTTCAGAGGCATTTCAGAGAAGGGGCTGCTCCTTTGTAGCCCTTGTAAGGTATTTGGAAGAGCAGAAATGGAATTGGAAATAGCACTTTTTGTATTTGAGGGATGGGGTGACAGGTTTGAGAACAGCGAGGACAAAGGGAGACCCCAAATGTGCACTGAGGAAGGTTGGCAGGTGAATGGGAGTTTTACCCTCCTGTAATATTTCATATCTGTGAACCTCCAGCCCACAACTAGAGAGAGTTGAGAATTTGATGCAAAGCACCTTTTTTTTTTTTTTTTTATTATTAGAAAATGGTAATTTCAGGGGGTATTTGCTGGGAAAAGGGTTGGTCTTGATGGGTTTTGCTGGAGGGAATTATTTCAAACTCTGCCTAAATAATTGTCCACTGGTGTTGGGAAACCACATCTCATCGGGAGGTTGCAGCTGATGTGTCATAATTCAATGAGCACAAAATCAAATTGCTCCGCTTGGTAACATCCCTATTCCTCATTTTCCATGAAAATGAGACATATTTGTTATGTGTCAATGCCATAAGTGAGCCCAGCTTGCTGGAGAGGGGAGCTGCTCTCATGGGGACCTTCCAGTTGGGGGGCAGCAGCAAAGCTCCTGGTCTGGAGCCAGGCATGGGACTGTCCTCTGCCCCAGGAGCATCCCATCCTGGCTTGGTGCTGCCATGTGGCTCAGCCCCAGCTGAGAAAGCCAAAACAACCCTTCGTGCACGGGGCAAAATCTGATGCAATAGGAAAGCAAAGGATCTGTCAGGACCTGGATGCTTTTAGGAGAATGTTAAACAGTTGATGTGTGAAAGAGTGCGTGATTTTAGGGGGATGTTAAATAGCTGCTGCATTATTGCTGGTGACAGGGTTTTGGGGACAGTGCAGAGCCCAGTACTGGGGGGGAGCCGATCCCACAGCTCACTCTGTCCCAATCCACAGGATGGTCCTTGGAAACCCTGCCTCCCACCCCTCCTTGCACACCAACAAGGTGTTTGTAGCACAGCCTTCAACGACACTGCCTGATTTCTTTCTCTTGCTGTTTTCACAGGCTATTTAACACCTAACAGGGTGCAGTTCCCTGCTGGATGGAGGATGCTGCCTGCTGAGTGCCAGGGATGGAGAATTGGGACTCCTGAAGCCTTTGCCACAAGGTTCAGAGGTCTCTCCTGCATCACCCGAGGGGTCAAAGCATGTGGGGGAGACCTTTGAACCAATGCCTGGAGGTGGCAGGTCGCACCTTGCAGAAATGGGTACAGAGGGATACCCATATCCAAGCACCTTTCTCTTCTTTCCCAGCTCTGCCCTGGGATCAGCCCTTCCCCAGCAAAGCCCCAGCTCCAGTCTTCACTGACATCTAGTGGCAATGGTGATGCTTAGAGCTGCCAGGGGCTGCCTGAAGCCGGAATGAGGGGTGCAGCCTTCCTGCATGTTCCCATCCTTGGTAAAATGACACCTCTCCTGGGGAAAGTCACCCCCTGGCACACACCATGTGTGGGACCTTGGAAATAGTGTCCTTGTCACCTCTTTGGCTCTGCAGGTGGGGACATTGAGGTGGGGAGGGGGTGCATGGCTTTCACTCCTGTATCTGTCTGATTCAGAAGTCCTCTTACCCTAAGATTAGGATCCTTTCAGATGGGGGGGAGAATCTTCATCCTCCCTCGGGCAAAGGGAAAAAGGAGCAACGTGTTTGCTAATCTGAGACACTCAGCAGGAGTCATAAATATTCCAGGGTGAAAAGGCTTTTTAACTGTATGGTCTAGGGTGAGAAGACTTGCTCCAGGGATTTTTTAAATATAGCAGCAAACCTTTGCTGGCTGCAGGTTACCTGATCTGTCACCCCTGTCCACACTCCTCAGGGCTCCTCCTGAGCAAGGGAGGGTTTGACACATGCTGCTGGAGGCATCAGTCATGAGGGTTTCTCACATCTTTTCCATCTAAAGGAATAAAAAGTTTTGGCAGGATGGGTCAGCTTTGATCTGCTCAAATTGAGTTAGAAGCTGTAAAATGGGGGTAGAGAGGGAAGGGAAGAAGTAGCAGGAGAAGCACCTGTGAAGGGCTGAGGATGTTGGGGCTGAGGGGCTGGGATGTGCCCAGCTCCACAGAGGTGGATTTCCCTCCAAGGAGGTGGGTGACACACCACCTGGTTTTGTCACCCCACCAAGGACAGTGGATGGTGTTGTTCTGCAGGCACAAACCCAGTTTGTTAAACCTGAACTGGTGCAGCCACCCAGTGCCACTGACCCTCAGCATTCCCATGGGTGGAGGGGCTGGAGCTGGCCCTTACTGCCTGGGCTAATTTTACCTTCTCCATGAAAAAAAATAAAATATTAAAATTGATTAACTTTGTGGGTTTTTTTTAATCTACACTGTTCTGACTTGCCCTCCCAAAGTGCCACAGAGCCCAGCATGGCCTCCACACTGCTGGGAATCTCTTACACAGAAACACATTATTTGATAGGAATCTCCCTGGGTTTTTTCCTTCCCACTGAACATCCTTATCTCTGCCCTGGTGTTGTGTGTGCACGCAGGAGAGCAGCTCCTTCCCATTCATCTGCTGGAGATTGGGTCGATTCACTGCCCTCAGAGGACCATCAGAGCACAATGGTCCAGCCATCCCTTTTCTGCAGAACCTGAGCAGAAATCAGCAGCTCCAAAGCCCCTTTCCCATCTCCACGGTGGGAGCAGAGCGAGGGGAGCCTGACCCAGCTCCGAGGGGGAAAGTGGAACTCCTGAAGAGCTGGACCCCTCTCCAGGTTCAGGACCCTGATCTACAGGGATACCTAATTTTAATCTCATTTGTTGATTTTCAAGGAAATTAACTCCTGGGCACATTCGAAGCCAAGTGACTCTGCTAAACAATTCCTGCACTAAGAGGAGGTGGTTTGCCAAGGAGGCAGGAGCCAAGAGCAGCTGGCAGGCGTGGATCCCCACTGCTCCCCACAGCCAGAGCATCCCACAGCCCGGGCTGTTCAAAGCTCCAAGCTAGATGCTTTTTTAATGGCATAACATAGCAATGATATTTATTTGGGGATCATGTTTTGCGTGCAGGATGGGGGTTTTTCTACTATTTCTCTTTTGGGTTTGTTTTTTTTTCTCCTTACCACTGGGAAGAGGAAAATAAAAGCCTGTAATCTCCAGCTGGCAGACGCCGAGGAGATAAACTTCAGGTGCCTCCCAACGCTCATGGAGGAGTTTTGTTCTCCCACCTTATCTCCACCTCCAGGTCACATCATCTCGGGGCTTAGCACAGTTCCTGGTGGCAGTGTGGCTGCTGCTGGGTCTGAGGGTGGGCTGACATCCCAAGCCATGCAGACAGAGCGTGTTGCCCCATGATAACCCATCTCCCAGCTGGTGCAGCTCAGCCACCACACGCCTGGACCATGAACCCATCCTGGCACAAGCATCCCTGGAAGGCTTTGATGAGCACAAAGAAACCAATTTCCCCCACCTCCTCAGGTACTGTAGCTTTCAGTGCTAATTATTGTGTGTTTTAATTCATCCATAACTGATATGATCTTCAAAGCTTAAATGTCTTGCTCTAATGCTTCCAGAGTTTTATTCTTTTTATTTTTTTTTCCTTTGAACTCCTGTGAAGGAGCCTCTGGGACCCTGCAGCTCTTGCTTTATGTTTGCTTTTAATCAGCTTGCTTTTCTTCCCAAAAACAAAGACAAATAATGCTGCCACGGTTTCTCCTTGGAAATTTCTCCACACTGAGAAGAAGACTGGGGGAAAATGTGACTTGTTAACGGCTGAATTTCCTGATATCTTTCCTCCTTTTTATCTGGTTCATTGCAAGACAAAAAACTCTCTTAAGTGAGCTGAGAAATTGAAGGACATCCATATAATTCAGCAGTGGTCCAGCCAGCTGGAGGCTTGGGGAACCACAGTGAGCAAGTGTGGTGAAAATAAGGTGATAATCCCAAAACCATGGGATCACCAGGCCATGGAATCCAGTCCTTGTGGCAAAACACCACACAGCATCGTGGCAAGAGTGGCACTAGTCCTGGTGTGATGAAACCTCAGTCACTGGTGCAGTGAAATTACTCTGATAGACAGCAGGAGGTTGGGTTGTGCTGCTCCAACAGAAGATGGCAATGTGGGTTGAGATGATGCTTGGAGAGAGGGAAAGCATCCACAGTGCCCATGGGTTTATTCTGGTTTATTCCCTTTTTCCTCAGTACTCCTGCAGGTGAGTCTCTGAGACCCCAGAGCTCTTTCAGTCAGCTTGCTCTTCTTCCCCAAAACAAAGGCAAATAATGCTGCCTTGGTTTCTCCTTGGAAATTTCTCCAGGTTGAGAAGAAGAGAGAGGGAAAGCAACGTCTAAGTTACTGCTGTTTCCTGGGATTATTCCAGAAGATGGATTGGTTGGCCAAAAGCTTAAATCCTGCCCCCACAGAGGCCCCAAACATGAGGACTGTGCTGTGCAGATGCCTCATTTCCAGGGGAGCACAAGCAGTGCAGCCCAGCCAGCACCCAGACCTCTCCCCACGGCTCCTGGGGAGCAGCCCCCAGCCCTCTGCAGCTCTGGGGGACAAAACCTCATTCCTCTGCAGCCCAGGTGGGCTCCAGAAGGACTGGGGGCTCATGTGGACGTGGACAAAAGGCAATTCAAGGAGATGTTGGAAGTGATATGCTGGCTGTCCTGGCAGGACTCAGAAACCACAGCCCAGCCCTGGTGCCTGTACAGGCCAACTGGGACACCAACCTACACCAGTAGATCATTTGCAGGGCCTCTTCTCTCTCCTCCTTCCAAAGAAGCCAAGAACATTTTGGGACATTTTTCTGCTTTTCTCATATTTGCTCCCTGCTGGAGCTGATTTATCCCTGCGGCTTGCAGAGCTACATCCAAGAGGGACATGTTTTGCCTTTGTAGTACATGAGATTGCTATAAATTATTAGCTGCTTTGTGTCAGCCGGAGCCCGACACGGCCCATAAAACTTTCTGGCCATGTTATTGCACTTGAACCTGGCACCAGGCTGCTGGTGGTGAGCTGGCCAAGACACAAAGGAAGGGGCTGCCAGCTCCAAGGATGTATTGTTCTCCATGGTGACACCCCCAGCCTTGTTCCTAAAGTCACACAGGGACTTTATGAGCCTCAGAAGGAAGAACTCTGTCCTTGCTGTCTCTTGTGTTTCTGGACAGCCACCACTTTCTCCAGGTTTAAAGGGGAAGGTACAGAGGATGGTGTCAGACCCTTTTCAAGGAGAAATGGCCATAAACTAAAAGACAAGAAGTTCCACCTCAATATGAAGAAGAGCTTCTTTACATTGAGGGTGGCAGAACAGTGGAACAGCTGCCCAGGGAGGGCGTGGAGTATCCCTCTCTGGAGACAATCCAAACCCACCTGGACACATTCCTGTGTCACCTGCTTCAGGTGACCCTGCCATGACAAGGGGTTTGGACTGGGTGATCTCCAGAGGTCCCTTCCAAAGCTGACTATTCTTGGATTCTGATTCTGTCCCTTGGCTACCCCTCCCCTGCAAACAAGTGAGCAAAGCACCCCATAGTTTGTGAGGTTTGCAGGTATAATAGTAATAATAATAATAGTAATAATAGTAGTCATAGTAGTAATATCATATCTCCTAAGCATAGAACCAGTGAGGTTAAAACTCAGCATTCTCAACACGAGATTGCTGCACATTCACTATATTATCCATAAGTGATGTGCATGGGAGGGCAGTGGGAAGCAAAGGGGGCCTCGTGAGGGCCACAAAAACAGGAATTTTAATTTAAAACTACCCTTTCCTGTTTGAGTGACTCTCCTGCCAGTGCATTTTTTATTTCCCCTATGCAGGAGTGATCAGCAGGTAACGAGGGAGAAAGGAAACCGATGGTCTCGCAGCAGTATCTGGCTGATTTCAGCACTGTAAATTATAGATATATATGGTACAGAGCAGTGCTGCGATATTAATTTCTGTTGTTGAAAATCACAGACCCTCTACTTTAATTTACTGCTAAATAATAAATGACTTTGTGAGATACTCGGCAAAGATAAAGACGCCTCTGTAAATCAAACAGCTCATAAGCACTTATGGATCAGTCTATCTTGTATGTGTACTTAAGTGGTTTATATTGTTCTCAGAAAGCAGAAATAAGCAGGCGTTTAACTGATGCTATCTGCCAAAATAAAGGATGAACCCGTGAATCAAATGGCTTCCTGCAAATCCTCATTTGCATTTGCAGAATAAAATGAAAAGTGGTGCTTTGGGGATCCTGAAACATTTAGATACAAGCCTAAAATGTGTCCCGCAGGAGGCAGCTGATGCAAACAGTGGGGGCCCCATGGAGACCAGCAGGTAGGTTTATATAGGGTTTATACAGAGTTTGTATAGGGTTTATATAGGTTTTGTATAGGGTTTATCCACAGCTCAGCAGAGGAGGAATGGAGTGCATGGATAAGCCTGGAAGAAGGCAGGATTTGAAGCTGTCTCTCCTCACTCTGCATCTGCAAAATCACCCTGAGCACATCCATTCTCAGGGCGCTTCATGAGAAACTGTGCAAACCAAGGTGAGTTGAGGATGGCACTGGGAACCCAGACCTGCCCTGTGGATCTGCCATGGAGAGCCAGATCCCTGGCTGGTCCTGCCTCAGTTTTTCTCTTGGCATGCACAAGAGGCTGTCTGCCTCCCCAGGATGCCATTCCTGGCTCAGCATGTGATTTTCTCTCCTCCCTGGGTCCGCCTGTGCTGGGCAGCAGTAACAAAGCCACTAATTCCATCTGCAGGGAAGGCAGGAGCTCCTGGGTGGCTGTAAGGAAGATGGATGTTGGGCTCTGGGAGCACAGCTCCGGATCTGGGAAGGTGATGTCCTCAGTGTGCCAGGCTCCAGCTATTTGCAAAGGCAAGTGAGAGTCAAAATGATGCAATTAGAGCCTGAAGTGAAAATAAGATATGGACGTGGCCGGTTTTGACATTTACAGCACATGTTTGTTATGCAAATTGGCCAGACTCTAGGAATGCAACAGAAGGAGATTGCAAAGGGCACCAGCTCATCCGAGGCGCCTGTGTTGGAAGCATCTCCTGCACAACTGTGGCCCTGTTAAACAGCTTGTCGGGGTGGTGGGGAGGCAGCTGGGGGCACAGGGGCTCTGTGACCAGTGGCACTGCCTGGCTGGGGATTGGGGACATTTAAGGATGTGGGTTTGGCAGAGCAAGAGGGTGTCAGAGCGAGCAGATGCCAGTGCTGGTCCCCAGGATGCAATACAGAGCATTTCCTTGGGATCATTTCAGCAGCCAGACCTCTTGGCCTCCCTCTCAAGGGTACAGGGAGCTCCTGTGTGGAAAAACAAGTGCTTTGGGGTATTTCACAGTGTGGCTGCCTGAGTACAGAATAAAAGGGACTGCCACAGTCCTTTCGGGGTTGACCTCTGCCTCTGCACTGCCCCGCCTTTCTCCTGCTTACACATGGCTCTGCTGTGGTTAAAGATGACTATTTATCCCCAAAGTGCAGGCACACTAAACTGGACAGTTTGGGGAGGACTCACCATCCCACTCTGGGGTGTATTTCAGCTCTGTGGAGGGCTCTGAGGATGCTGCTGTGCACCTGCACTCAGCAACACAGAAGAGCTCAAGGCTGGGCACACTTAGTCTGTGCCTGACAAGGTAGTCAAGCTCCATGACATAGTGCCTGCTGCTGTCTGCTGGAGAGGACATATAACACCTGGTGCAGCTGGTATGAGGGAAACACAGCCCTATGGAACTGGGTCAGGCAGAAATTTTGCCACAATGAGCTATTCTTACAAAAAAAGCCCCCTGGTAGGTGGGAGGCAGCCGTGTGGATGCGCTGCAATCAGCAGATGCCTGGCCACCACAGTGCTCCTCAGCGGGCCACTGGCTCTCAGATTTATCATCCTCAGAGCGGAGGACACCAGCCCAGCTGGCTCCATCTGAATCATGCACACAAACTGCCCAGCTGGCAGGCTGATAGGACAGAAAGCTCCAGCTGGGGACAGTGATGAGTGCCTGAGAGAGCAAACATCTTTCCCCAGCACAGCTGGATTTAGTGGAGGATATTTCTCTACAAGCAAGTGGGTTTGAATAACAATTCATTAGATACACAAACCTCGGCAACCTTCTCTGCAGCAGGGGATTGGGGACAGAGGAGATGCTGATACAACTGACCTCTGTGGAGTAGGAAATTTTCACTTACTTTTTTAGGTTAAGCCAGAAGTATCCGAGCTTTCAGCTCAGACACTCTGCAGCACCATGGTGGCAGGGACACGTGCTCTGCAACTGCCTTGGGCTCAGGTGTCCAGGTGACAGGACCAGCCATGGCACTCCCCACCCAAGGGGGTCACTTGCATTTAGATCTCTGGTGGATGTATTTTCCAAGTGTGAAATGGGTCAGGGTAGTCCCACTCACAGTGCATTTCCAAGGCAACAGGAACTGAAGCACATCGATGCTCCCATTCACTATAAGAAGGACACTGAGGTCCTGGAGTGTGTCCAGAGAAGGGCAGTGGAGCTGGGGAAGGGTCTGAAGTGGCTGAAGGAGCTGGGGGGCTCAGCCTGGGGAAAAAGAGCTCAGGGGGGACCTTCCCATTCTTCAAAACTCCCTGACAGGAGGAAGGAACCAGGGAGGTGTCGGGCTCTGCTCCCAGGGGACAAAGGACAGGGTGAGAGGAAATGGTCTCAAGTTGTGCTAGGAGAAGTCTAGATTGGATATTAAGGAAAATTCCTTCACCAAAAGGGTTGCCAAGCCCTGGAACAGGCTGCCCAGGGCAGTGGTGGAGTCACCATCCCTGGAGGTATTTAAAAGGCATATGGATAATCCAGAACACTGTGGTGCTGGGTTAATGGTTGGACTCAGTGGTCTTAAAGGTCTTTTCCAACTGGAACAATTCTATGATTGTCTGAAGTCCCTCAGTCTGAGCAGCCCCAGGAGAAGCAGGAGTTTGTGTGGTGGGAGCAGGCTGGGAGCAGGTACAGAGCAAGGTTTTCACATCAGATACCCAAAGTACAAACAGGCCAAAGGCTCAGCTGTATATTTCAAACTCTCTGGTAAGTGCTTTTCAGCTGTTGAACTCCATGCCTGGACATGTGAGACCAACTTTCTGGCAAAACTGGCCACCAGTGCTGGGCAGAACTGGGTACCACTCTCACCTTTTCTGGTCTTGCCAACAGGAGAACACAGAGAAGTCAAAGGGATTTTAAGGACTTGACTCACTGAAATGTTCCTGTGCTTTGCACATCATCTGGACAAGCTCTGGTGCCAGCAAACCTTCTGGTCTGTGCATTCTCCCCACATATGTGCTGACCCAGTGGAGGAGCTGCAAACCCTGAAGCTGGTGGAGCTTCCCCACCTCTGCTCCCAAGGAGGCAGAAAGCCCCCACTCCCTGTTCTCAGGCCCCATGTGCTCCTCACCACAGAGCCAATGACCACACATCCCACGGGATGTTCTGCACAGGGACAATGGGTCAGCCGTGGTAGCTGGTGGCCCCATCAGGACTCAACAGCAGTGTGTTCTGCCACGTCCCACACCACAGCAGTGACTCCAAACGCTGGAGGGTCCAACCCCAGCACGACCAGGCTCCCAGAGCCACACGCTATTGAGTTTTACTAATGCTGTTGAAAGACAGAACAGCTCCAATTTGCCCAGAGCTGCTTGGTCATAACATGGCAGTGCGGGGACAGGCTGCACCCAAAACCACATCTGACAGTGAAAGCATTTTGCTGGAGCGCAGTGAGAGAAAAACACATTATTGTGGCATAAACGAGAAAATCCATCATCGGTGGGAAGAGGAGAGAATTGGTTTAAGGATCCACGTACGAGACTGTGACAGTAATCACACAACAGCCCTTTAAATGTCAAGGGGGGTGAGCTTGGTTTAATAGCAACCGAAACGCTGCCAAGCTGGGTGACGTGTAACAAAACAGACGGATGGATAGATCTACCTATTATCTGTTCCCTGGAGAAAGAGAAGAGGGAGATAATTCAGGTTTATGCTTGATCTACTGTGTAAATCTCAGAGAGGAGAGGTAATGTTTCTTTTTATCAAAAAGTGGAAAAAAAAAAAAAGAAAGAAAGAATGTTTGTTTTCTCAGTGCTGTCCCTGCCATCAGCCAGACAGCCCTGGCTCGGCTGCACAAAGGAGATACAGCATTTACAGCTGGCCACAGCCTGGGCAGTGCTGTACCCAGGAGGAATGAAACCCCCGGGGTGTGGGCCCATGGCTCTGTTTGGCAGTGCTGTGACAAAGAGGAGACAGTGTGTGTGAGGGGGATACAGCAAAGGGGGGCAGCATCAGTCATAAAGTGCTTTTGCCTTCCCAAATGAAACTCATGAAAGAGTGTGAAATGCTTTTGCTCTGCACACACGTGCCCCAGTGCCACCCTGATGTGCTGCCCCGGAGGGAACTGGTGGCTCTCCTTGTCCATGGTGGGATGTCTGGATGGTTTTTCCACCTTCCACCTCCCTGCCAGGCTGGTGATAAACAATGTTTTGAGGGTCTCAGAGCCCCTCTAACTCAGTTGGAAAAGCCCATCTCTTTTGTGGGAGTGCCAGCATAGCCTGGCTGGCTCATCCGACCCTTCAAGGAGCCTCATGTGGCCACTGCACATTTGGCTCCAGGGTCCAGCCTCAGGCTGCAGAGCTCTTCCCCCTGGGCACCTCGTGGTATCATTAAAGCATTCACTGCAATCACAGCTGGATGTGATGATCTTGCAGGTCTTTTCCAACCTTGACAATTCTATGGATCTGTAAGAAAAAAAGAACACTGAGCACTACCACTTCCAACATTAAACCAGCAACACACGGAAACCTGGGCTGTGTTAGGAGAGGGAATATCCCTCGGCTTGTGAGCACTGGTCAAGGGGCAGCAGGGAAGGGCTTTGTACTCTGAAAGCCACAAGAGTGAGTTTTGCAAAGTCAGCTCCTCAGATCTGTGTGTATTTGTGTTCCCATTCATCTCTCTGCATCACAATTCTTTGTGCAAAACAGGGATCATGACCTCTGCTTTCACAGGGACTGGGAAGATGTTCCTCGGCGTTTGTAGAACATTCCAGCTGTGTATTTACAAGCACCAGAAGAAAAATCACAGGGAAATGGAAGAGTTTAGTATTCAGCACAGGCTCTGAGTGGTGCAGGCACTGATTCATGGGGAACCAGAGTGTTGAATTACCTGCTCAGCCGGCACAGTGTGGGGCCGGGCTGGTGGGATAAACCCTGTCCCCATGTCATTCAACCTCTTTCTTTGAATGCACCAGCACTGAGAGGCCACACGAAGGTTTAATGGGCAACCTGAAAATGAGTTTGTTGGTTCTGTGGTGCTTGGCCTCACCACTGCTCCCCCCATCCAGGTTTTGCATGATTTAGTCCAGTATGTATATTTTATAAAAGGTCTGCTAAAATGTGTTACTGCGGAAATAAACTAAGCTCTGGTTCATTTTTAATGAGCCATCGGGGAGCGAGTTATTGTTGGAGTGGTTTTCTTCTGCGGGGCTGCTTATACCGAAGTGTCTTGGAGGGAAATTTGTGATTAAATTTCATGAGTGAGATACCTGTATTTTTGCTGAAAGCCTCTCGCTTAGCCAGGGGTGGGGCTGTCAGAGCCACTGCAAGAGAAGCACAATTCAACACGAACAGGCGGGCTCGAAAGCCATCAGCAGAAAATTAGATCTAAAATACTGATTTACTGTGTGTTTCTGGAGTTTCACCTTCAGACAAGAGCAGCCTCTGAACCCTCTGTGTGCAGAGATTTTGCTTTTGGGGGAATATAATCATAGAATTATGGAACAATTTGGGTTGAAAGGGACCTTACCCTGCCATGAACAGGGACACCTTCCACTATCCCAGGTTGCTCCAAGCCCCTTCCAACCTTCCTTGGACACTTCCAGGGGTGGGGCAGCCACAGCTGGCTGGGCAACCTGTGCCTCTCAGGGAAGAATTTCCTCCTAACATCTAACCTAAATCTCTCCTCTTTTAGCTTAAAACCGTTCCCTTTTGTCCTGTCGCTGTCTGCCCTTCTAAAAAGTCACTCTCCATCTTTTTACACGCCACCTCCAGGCTCTGGAAGGGGCTCTGAGGTCTCCCTGGATCCTCCCCTTCCCCAGGCTGGACGCACCCAGCTCTCGCAGAGCAGAGTTGCTCCATCCCTTGGAGCATCTCCCTGCCCTCCTCTGCACCAGCAGCTCCAAAACCAAACCCAGAGTGGTCGCACCGTTCCCCGAGCCGCTTCCGGCAGTTTCGCTCTCGATGCCCGCCTCCCACAGCCCCGTGCCCTGTTCCCTGCCCTTCCCGGGGATCCCGAGCGCATCCCGAGCGCATCCCGAGCGCATCCCTGCAGGGCTCCCTGCATCCCGGTGCCCGGCGCAGCGCCGCCTCCCGCCGCCAGGGGGCGCCATAGAGTTGGGCCAGCGCCCCCCGAGCCGCTCTGGCCCGCCGGCCCCTCTCGGTGGTTTCCGGGCCGCGCTTCCGGCCACGTGGCGAGCAGGGCGTGCGGGATGTGGGGATGGAGGGGAATGAGGGGTGCAGGGTGTGTGGGGGGCAGAGCATGAGGGGCTGGAGCGCTGGGAGGGCTCCGGGGCGCTTGGGATGCAGGGCAGGGGCAGTGAAGGCCTGGTGGGCAGAGTGTGGGGTGCCGGAGGGGGGGCTGGAATGGGGCTGGGGGAGGCAGGGTTTGGGAATGTGGGGTTGGGAATAGGGGGGACAGGATTTGGGAATGTGGGGTTGGGAATAGGGGGGACAGGGTGTGGGACTCGGG
>JAWWTY010000038.1:7728037-7790419 GCA_035222235.1 Margarornis squamiger
ATGGTGTGGGAGGTGAGGGGAGGCTGGGGGAGACAGGGTTTTGGGGGGCTGGAGTGTTGGGGAAAGTGCAGGGGGGATCTGGGTTGCAGTGGCAGGGGTAGGGAGGACCTTGGGGGCAGGGTATGGGGCTGTGGGGGAGGCAGATATGGGGGGCTGGAGCACTGAGGGGATGTGGGAGGGATTGGGATTTAGTGGGGAGGTGGTAAGGTTCTGGAGGGGTCTGGGGGAGGCAGGGTTTGTGGGTCTTGGGCGGTGCGGGGGAATTTGGGATGTAGTGTCGGGGGGGTGGTGAGGTACTGGGGGACAGTATATGGGGGTCGGGGGGTCAGTAGGGCTCGGGTGCTGTGCAAGGACAAGCCTGGGTTGTGGTTCCTCTCTGAGGGAGGTGTTGGAGCCCACAGTGGGGTGGGGGTGTGAGGGGGCAGGAGCAGAGCGAGGGGCCATGAGGCAGAGGGGGAGAGCTGAGTTGGGCCCAGGGGGTGGAAGGGGTGAGCTGTGCAGTGGGGAAGGGGCCGCAGGGCCAGGGCAGGGTGTGCTCCCCGGGCCCACAGCCAGACTGGGACTGTTTGTTTTTCCTGCGAATTTCACAGAACTTGGTGTGTTACAGGATTTCCTGCCGGGGCCTCCAAGAAGCCACAGCCCCGGATGGTGACAGGGGTGGCTGTGTTGGCACTTGGTGTTGCCATTGCTGAGGGGAGGGAGGACCGGGTGAGTCAGGTGAGCTCTGTGTGTCCCTTTTGGGCAGAGGCAGGGGGGTCTGTGGGCTGGGGAAAGGCTGCTGGGTGGTGGGGCCAGCAGGCCCAGCCTCGTCCCAGCCAGTCTGACCCGTGCCCAAGATCAGCTCCCAGGTGGGTCCATGCTGGGGCTCACCTGTGCAGTAACAGGTGTGAGCATTCATGAAGCATTTTGATGGTCATGTATGATACTGCATACAACAACTGCACCCCCTAAGCCAAGGAAAAACAGGGGTTAGATGCTCTTTTTTTAATGTATACTGAGTCTTGTTTTGAAAATCATGTAGCAGAATCAAACTGATACTCTGAGGTGGGGAAAACAGAACTTGGGTATGTTTGTTCAGACATTTTTTTTCACCTGATTTATCACTAGATATTATTTGGGTTTCAAAACTTTGTTTCCCACTTAGTAGGGAATAGTGATAAGGTGGTTTCTGTACTTGAGGAAATGTTAGGCTTTGTTGGAAGTTGTGTACTTTGCTCTCTTGTTACATGTTTGGTTTCATTCCTGCAGTGGAGGGGTTCAGCTGGGGTCAGCTCAGGGGAGTGTGTGCTCTGGGAAGGGGAGAGGGGAAGGCTTATGCTGAGAACCTGGCACCAGAGTGATCCTGACTTCTGGCAAAAATTCCTTACCAGAATAAAAAGTGCTTTCCCTGCTTATTGCTGTCAGATGGCTGACCCAGCTCTGGTGAGCTGTTGGAAGTATTCATGGTAGGGATGTTATTGGGAAGGATTTTAAGGAGAGCTGGGGGTGGGATGATGCCTCAGTTAACACTGATCCAGAGGAGATGGGTCTGTATAGAACAGGGGGCTCTAGGTTAAACTGGATTTCTGGCTGAACATCCTGATTGTTTGTTTTCAGGTGGCTGGACCAGGAGATGGTTCTGCAGGATGGTGAGAGCTGCCCTTGCAGTTTGATTATACCTGTGTGGTCTTTTAGGGAAAATGGTTTGGATAGGAGGGGAACTTAAAGACCATGTAGTTCCAACACCCTTCCATGGGCAGGGATGCCTTTCACTATCCCAGGTTGCTCCAAGCCCTGTCCACTCTGGCCTTGGACACTTCCAAGGGATGGGGCAGCCACAGCTCTGGGCAACCTGTGCCAGGGCCTTACTACCATCGTAAAGAATTTTTTCCTAATATCCAATCTAACCCTGCTGTCACTGTGAAGCCATTCCCCCTTGTCCTGTCACTCCAGGCACTTGTAAAAAGTCCCTCCAGTTTTCCTGTAGTTATAGAAAGTAGTTTTGCCTAATTATATGTAAAAGTAAATAAAGTCCATTTCTCAAAGCTGACTTTCTTAATTTCTTCATCTTTACTATTTGTGTGTGAACAAAGTAGAAGGATGTTTAATGTGCTGCAAGTGCATGTACAGGCAGGCACAGAACTGGAGGTGTGCAATGCTCTAATCCTGCTTTGGGGAGTTGTAGGGAATGGGATCCTGAATTGAATTCAGGAGTCCTCCACGATTTGGAAGCATGTCGGTGTGCCAAGCTCCCATCTCCACTAGAGGGTGTGGAGCTCCGCAGAATCCTTGGCTTCCACTTAAACTGGAAAACCGGGAGGCACTTCTTCCTTTAATCGGATGCACAAAGAGCGAGGCCATGGCAGGATTACACCCCAGTGAAGATCCCTGCTCTGTGCCTTGGCAGCAGCCCAGGTTGCTCGGGCATTATACACCCCCCAGCTGGGCTCTCCAAGTGCTCTGTGGGATGAGGAAGCTGGGAATTGCTCGGAGTCAGTGCCTGTGTGCCTGGGAGGCAGGTCAGCTGCGGGTTTGATCAGTCAGTGCCCAATGCCAGTGTGGGGACCCAGGAGGGATAACTTGCACATGCCAAGTTCCCTCTCCTTCCACCTGGGGACAGATCCCAGCTCCAGGGCAGGGAGGCCAGTGGAACCACCAGTGCCCTGAGCCCACTGGTGAGAGTCTCCATCCAAGGGCTTTGTTGCCAATGCCATGATCCGGTGGAATTTGCACTGGTGTTAATTAACCCAGGGGCTGAGCAGAGCCCAGGTCACAGCTGAGCCGTTTAGAGAGGGCTGTGCCAGCAGGAGAGGAAAGCGAGGCTTGTGGAACTCTGAGGGATGGTGTTTTCTCTGCACCAGTGGTCGCTGCTCATCCCTCTCAGTGCCTGCATCCTGGTGTGCTCATCCACAGCCAGGAGTGGTGGTGGGAGGCAGGTCAGAGACCAGCTGTGTCCTCTGGTGCCAGATCCTGGTACAAAGCCAGCTGTGGAGCCCCAGGCAGGGTCATAACCCAGCCAAGCAAATCCTCCATCAGCTGAGCATGAAATGGGTATTTATGTGTGCAGCTCAAAAATAACAAGGAAGGAGGCAGAGGTGTTTGCATAGGCACTTGTGTTTTACCTGAACTACAGGCAGGCCAAATCCCAAGTGCTGTGGCTGGGCTGGGATCCAGTCAGACCCCATGGAAAGGGAGCAGGTCCCCTGTGGGCAGGGGAGATGCCTGGGCTGCAGCAGGAAGCTGCCAAAGCACGGCAAGTCAGTGAGTGATGGGGAAGGAAACCTCTTTGTCCTCCAGAGCACATCCCAGTGCCTTGCTGTGGCTTCTCCCCTTGCACTGAGTTCTCAGCCCCCATAGCCACGAGGCCACAGTGCCTCTCCACTGGGTCAGTCCTTGAAAGCTGGCCAGGAACCAGCCACACACCAGGAGCCCGGCCCGATGCGAGGCTGCCTTCTGCTCTCCCCTCTGCTCCTGCTTTGTACTGAGGCTGGAAGAGCTTTGAGAATTGTGCCCAGGTAGACCTTGAGCTGGGGCAGGAATTGGCTCAGAGGGTCAGTGTGTTGAAAACTTTGCATTATCAGAAGAGGAAATATCTGTACTTTTGCTCTGATCTGTGCAGGAATTGTGAGTGTGGAGATTTGGGGCTGTGACCACTTTTGCTGGGTAAACAGCTGGAGAACTGCTTGGTTTCCACCTTTCCTCTCATTCCACCACCCGCTGAGGTGGCTCTGGCAGCTCTCTTAGAGTGTGACATCTGGGAATAGAGCTGGCAACCAGCAGTCCAGCCCAGATCCTTCCACTCAGCATCACTCAGCTTTACTGAAGGTTCACCTCTGCTAAGAGGCTGCTTTTAGCTGCTCCCTCGAGAGCTGTTTTTAGGTCTGGCTGTAGCATTGCTCTTCCTTCAGCAGCAGATAAATTCCTGTGGTCTCTGCTGGAGGGAGGGCACAGGCTGCAGGAAGGTCACGTCTGCTGTCTCACAGTCCTGACCCTGGGGAAGGACAAGCCTGAGCATCCCTTGGGCTCTCAGCTCTCACCAGAACCAGGATTGCAGGGCACTTGATGTCAATCACTGTGATGATGAAGGAAGGTGACAATCAAAGAAAGCTTAAAAATATATATATTTTTAAGCCACAGCTAAGAAATCTGCCATGGCTTCAGGTTGGACCTTCCAGCCAGAGGTGAGCAAGGCTTAATTTGACAGCTATTTCTTAAATATTTTAAAAGCTGCCTGGAATAAACTGAATGCTTCCGAGTAGTGACCTAAATTCCACTTGCTGTAAATTTCATTAGAAAGTGGATTTGTGTGCCTGCCAGGCCGCTTTGCAGCTTCATTGATCTGCCCAAACCATGTGCTGTGCAAGTGCCTTCCTCAGCAGATTTTTAAAGAACTCTCTGCTGCATGCTGCTACCCTGGAATATGGCTTGTTTTCTTCCTTTTCTCCCCTCTTCCTCTTTTTTTTTTTCCTTCCTGGTGCAAATGCATCATTTGTTTACTAATCACGTTGCATCATTAGCTGCACAGAGTCATCCCACCGGCTGTGTGGGCACAGATACAGCAGCTGGGAAGGAAATGTCACTCTCTTCAGCTCGCTTGATGTGCTTTGCTCTCAGATCCCCATCCCACGCTGTGGAGGCCAAAGACGTGTGCAACCCCAGGAGCTGCCTGCAGCTCTCTGCTCTTCAGCAATGTCACCTGTGGTTCTGACACCCCCTGGAAGAAGCCTCCTTCCCTTCTGCTGTGCCCAGAGCACTGTCTATCCCTGTGCAACGACGGCTTTGGGTCTTGTGGAGAGGTGTGATGGTAGCACAGATGGCATAGACTGAGCCTTACCAGGGAAAAAAATGCCTGGGGAGATGTGGGACTGTCAGACCTGTGGATGCAGGAGCAACATGTATCTCCCCAGGACTGAGCAGGGTCACACAGGTGATGATGAATTCCCTTCCTGGGGCAGCATGCTGGGGTTAGAGGTAACAGGAGAGCTCTGAGTAGCCACCATGGGGACACAGGGCCTGTGCAAAACCACAGCTGCTCCTGTGCTGTCAGACACAGAGTGATTCTCTGGTTGGGATGAGTTAATGGGCGAGGGGAAAGCAATGTGTCCCTGTTGTCCTGTAGCTGGACACCCAGTCCTGCCTGCCCCATGGGAACCCTGGGCTGTCCCTGTGCCCCTGGCACTTCTGCCATCTGCTCTGCATGAAGCTGATGCTCCTGTGGGGACCTCCAGCCTGGGGAAAGGCCACTTATCAGCATTAAATTCATGTTTTTGAAGACATCCTGCATCCTTATGAGGACGGGACTTTCTTGGGTTGAGTTTTGGCAAGATATTGGCACGGCAGACTCCAAGGAACAGCAGTCTTTCTGCTGCCTCCCTCTCCCCTGTGGCTGCCAGCACAGGTGATGCCTAGTGCTGGGATCCTGGCTGTCCTCTGCACTCAGAGAGGTGCTGCTCCACCTCCACTGTAGGACCGTGATTTATTTTTGGAAGTTCAGCCTAAGGTCTGAACAGAGAGGCCATGGCCCAGGCCAGCAGTGTGGGCTGTTTTGGGGACAGGGCCTTACTGGCTGTCAGCAACCAGACTAGAGCTAAATTAATTTCCCATAAATCTGAAATGCTCTGCTGGTTTCCCAGCCTCTCAGCATGTCTGCTGGAGTTGCCTGTTATTTATTTCCCCGGGGTCTGAGGAGTTGTGCAATAGGTTTTGCTGAGCTGATGGCCCGGGTCCTGTTCCTTCCTGCTGCCAAACCCCTGAACTTCTCCTTTCTCTGACCCTTGATGAGGGGTTTCTCTCCTGGCACTAAGTGGCTTCACCTGTCCCCAACCCTTGACTGTCCCCCGCTGCAGGAAAGACAGGGAGGAAGGAGATCTGGAGGTAGGAGGTCTCCTGGCTCTCTCCTGCTTTGATTTTGGGCAGTGTGGGTGGTTCAGCCCCTTTGAGGGGAGGCTCTCCAAGCTCACCTTGGCAGGAGAGCAGAGGCACTTGGGGACTGTGCCAGCCCAGATGTGACCAGGTGCTGGGATGGCACTGGGAGCTTCCCTGTCCAGCACAGTGAGGCTGGAGCAAGTGCAGCCCCTCTCATCAGAGCCAATGAAAGGGCTGGTCAGGGTGCAGCTGCCAGGGAAGCTGGATTTAAATGCTGGGAGAGTCACCAAAGAAGCAGTTTCTCTCTGCAAACCCACGATGGGGTTAAGTGAAAAATGAAATTTCTCTCTATCTCCTTCCTTGTGCTTTCTCATCTCCGCCAACGGAGATGAAGATGGGAGAGGATTTTTTTCCTATATTTAGCTTTGGAGAAATTGCTATAACTAATCGGCTTTAGGATTCTGGGTTCTCTCTTTTATTTTATCTTTTTCTGTCACTAAGACCTTGTCATGTGGCTGTGGACTGCAGCTCGCTGGCTGTCTCTGTTTGCTGGGCTTTCATGGAGTCAATTAATAACCCATAAAAATAACACCTCCAGCTGTTCCACTTGCAGCTGCCGGGCTGGAGTCTAATTACAGGGCCTTGGATCCCAAATCCTGCTTTGCATGTAAAAGTGCCAGTGAACAGGAAGAGGCAGAGGAGATGGCAATGCAAAAAAAAGGAATGCAGTTTGGGGTCTATTTTTAGCCTTTTCAAGCCAAATGTAAAAAGACCCTTAGGCTGCTTGTGTCCTGCTGAATCTGATCACATGCACAATATTGTTCCCATGGCACAGCGCAGCAGCCAGGGTGGGCTGGGGCTTGGTTTTGGCAGTTAGCTTGCCTACATTTAAAACCTCCTTCTGGCTTAGTTTGAGCAGTGCTGTGTTGTGGCTTACATCCATGTACTAATGGGTTTTTTGCAACCACCTCTGGTTCTTGGTGTGTTGCTGAATGTGCCAGTGCTGGATGTGGCCACAGCAGTGATGGGAAGGCACACAGCTACTCACCCAGTGCATTTCAGAGTGGTGGCAAAGGGGTGCCCAGCCCCACTCAAAAACTCTTTTCTGACTGATTGAGATATTAATTTAGCTGGAGCTCTGGTGGATAGGCAGTGGTCTTCTTCCCATGTCATTCTGTCTATCGTGCATCCTCTTCTGCAGTTAGAGCAGATGTGATCTCTGGGTGAACCTGCTGGGTTCTGGAGCCCGGGGTCTTGCCTCTACTGGGCTGGTGCTGCCTCAACTCCTACCACTGCCATATTCACCTGTCTCTTGCCTCCTCCTGGGTGCTCAAGACCCCTTTCCTCTCTTGCTCCCCACAGAAGTGGTGCAGCAAAGGCCTGGGAGGGTCTAGGTGCACAGGGGGTGTTGGGGAGGGGGCACAAACAAAGCACTGTCTCCAGTCTCTGTCCAGAGAGCTGTCCTGGGACATGTCAGTTCCTTTCCATTACTGGGCTCTTGTTTAATTCAGACTCAGCCTGGTGGTGACCAGGAGCAAATCAAACAGCTGTTCATTAGCTAATTTGAAATACTTAGTGGTCACACATAAGTGTAGCCACTGGCTGGAAACTAAAACTGCAAATAGGCTTCCTGTGCTGGAGACCATCCCCTTCATCAGACCAAGTTATTTTGAGACTGATACTGGAACCTGCCCTCAGAAAAAACTCTGACACCTCCCACTGGCACAAGGGTTGCAGCGCCAGTGCTTGACTCAAAAGGCAATTCCACCTCTTCCCTGTCTGCTCAAGCATTCCCTGACAGCTACCAGAGCCAGGAGGTGTTAAACATCTCACCTCTCATCCCTAGGGAGATGGAACCAAATTCTCAGAGTGTGCCCCTTCAGTGGAGCTCTGCTACCAGTTCACTTACCCAGGGACAGAGGATGCTATCAATCTGTTCAGCCTTGCCTAGCAAAGAGATTGCAAACGTGGCTTTCCATCACGCGGTACATTAGCCAAATTAATTCCAGGACAGACAGTCAGTGGTGCTCGAGGCCGAGACAGATTAATGCTGCAGCCGTGTCAAAATCAGCAGAGCTGCTGCCTGCAACGTGCCAGCTCCCTGGGTGCAGCCAGCCTTCTGCTCTGCCCTCCATCTCACACCTCTCCGGAGTGCTGAACTCGCTGGAATCAGTGACACAGACAATTCAATTGCAAGGAACATCTGTCTCTAAACTGTGCTCCCATTCAGGCCGCCGCTGCCGTGGAGAGTGGGTAACAATTTTTTAGGCATCTTGCTTGCTTTCTTTAATCTCCCAAACACAGGCATGCCTGTGGAGCACAGGAAGGTTCCTCCCCCATGAGAAGGAAAAAGAAATTAGACAGCAGATTGAGCGTGTATAGCAAATAATGAGATTGCCTTGGATACAGGACTGGAATTCATGCAAAGAATGATACTGATCAGAGAGGATAAGCAGCATTTCTAGGGTCTACAAACAGCATCGTGAAACTTGTTTTTCTCAAGTTCTAAGACATGCTTGTATAAAAGCTGCCAGCACAGGCCTGATCCACAGACAGTGTGATTTAAAAATAAACCCTGAAATAGCTATACTGGTAGTAATTTTGGTGTGCAAGTGTCTCATAATGCCTCATTTTCCTTCAGAAACAGGAATAAGCTGAACAGACACAGGCACTGTGATGCTGAAGGAGCAGCAGCCACAAAGGAAGCTTGTCCTGATGGAGCTTCACTCAAAGGTGCTGTGTTTGCCCACAGTGTGCAGAGCCAGCACTGGTGGAGTCAGTGTGTCCTTTAAAAGGAGCTGGATTTGTGCAATACTTTTAATAATAAGTAATTATTTCTTATTACTCCTCTCTTATTAAAAAATAATTATCAACATGTTAGAGGCAAATAGGGACAAAGTCTATACCTGGAGAGTGACCCAACAGCTTGTTGAAGTAGCTGAGAGTATTTGTACTGTCAGACTCACTAAAAGGAGGGATGGTAAATTGCCTTTGTTTTTATTTTTATGGAAATTTACTTGCATTTGCTGAGCCTCTTGGATGGGACTGCTGTTTTTCTAAGAATTGACTGATCACATCCTGGCACTGCTTTAACTCACTTAGAGAGACAACTGGAAACAGGCTCTTCCCTGTGAGGCAGGTACCAGAAAGCTCCCAGACAGTGGCACATGGACATAGGGCTGCTTCCAAAGGCAAACAGAAAAGTTGGGTGCTCCCAACAGCCCTTGCTCACAACTCCAGCTCCCTGTATTATGAGCTTGACATCTTCAACAACAATAAAATACCCCACATATAAGTTATCATCCAAGTGTTTTTCCTTGTATACTGGAAGAAAGGTCATGGCAGGGGGAGTTCCATTTGATATTTTGCCTCCACCCCCTGATATCAGAGGGATAAAACAATCCTGTGGGAGCCCCAAAGGGTGTCTCCCCCTCCTCACACTCCCCCAAGAAGACCGTGCTATCAGCCTTTTAGGTGTTACAAAGACCCAACACAGGACTGGAATGTGTGTTGGATCTGATGCTCCATCCCAAATATCCACTCCAGCTCCTCATGCTTTAATTATTTGTGTACGAGCAGCCCCCCCAGCACCACCTGCTCACTTTTAGCACCGCACGGCTCGCAACCAGCGACACTGAACTCAGCACAGGGAGCCCTGGAATGTTACGAGCTTTGCAGGGAGAGCATGTGGATAAGGGCTGGGATGTGTGCCACATGCTCATCCTGATTCATCTCTTTCATGAATCAGGACTTAGGTCCTATTTGCTAATGTCTGTCTGCATAACCTTTGCTATGTCAATGGTGCCTGTGCTCTGATGTCAGCTGTTGGACTCTGAGCGCTGGCAGCTGGTGTCTCTGGCCAGCTCCCAACCTGCAATTCAATTTTCCTACCAGTTACTGGAGAACAGAGATAAAAACGTGTTTCTGACTGTTTGTGGCATCAAAACATAATGGGCTGCAGTTTACAAGGGCATTTAAGGCTTTTCTACAGCCTGACATATGGAAAAGTTCAGATAAATCAAATAATGGTATGAAGTTAATACACCTTCCCTTATGGGGCATGAAATTACAGTAAACTAAGGCTGGTTTAATTCTGAATGTAAATCTCAGCACAAGAGTTTAACACCTTCTAGGTATTGTACATTAACATTCCATCTCTGGACACAGGCCAGTCTGGAGATATTTTTACCCTCTTCCCAATGTTGTGAATAGTGGAAAATTACCACAGAGCCAAAAGGCAGGAGCGTTTGGGAATAAGGGAACCACCTAGGAAGAGAAGAGCTCTGGTCTGCTTTCTCATACTGACTTGCTGCATGACTTCTTCTACAGCATTTTGTAAGCCTCAATCTTTATACCTGCATATTGGGATTATTAGTGTTTTCTCTGCCAGTACAAAGGGCTTCAAGATCTTCAGGGACACACAGAGAAACTTCTCCTCCTGTGAACCATTTCCCCAGTATGGGCTGTCCAGGGAGTGTACAAAAACATGTACAGCTGTTACAGATGGGCACAGTCAGGTCTGTGTCTGAACTCGGGTGTCACAGATTTAGGAGTAAAGGAGTGAAGGAATTCCCACCTCCTCACATCCAGCACCACTGGGTTCTGTCTCCCTGGACTGACAAGGGAAAGAAAAATTATGACACCTAGTGAAGTACCTGTGATGCATTAAATAATAACCCTGTCTAAACCAGAATCAGTGTCCCCAGGGCACAACTCTGTCCCATTAGCCGTTTGTCAGTCATCATGCTTATTTTAGCTGGGCATGTTATCATTTGGGACCTTTCCCATGGTTTACCCATTTAGGAAGTGGGTATTTGTTTCAATGTAGCCAGGGGTACATAAAAAATTCTGCTGACTGAGATGGGACTGATAGGTTAGGGAATGGCTCTGGAAGTATTCAGTTTGTCTGAACTCAAACTCTCATCCCTTTTCCACATATTTAATAAATGTACAGCGTAGCAGCAAGACCTTGAATGAACACATGTTCTCTCTTGCCATGAACAACTGACAATCTCCTCTTACGCACAACATCACTGAAGATCAGACCTGCTGGACAGTAAGAAGTCAGAATCACTTTACTTTTCTTCACTCCCTGGGATGCAAACAAAAGAAACCAGAGCAAGTTCCTGCCTGTTGAAATTCCGGGGGCTTGAACTACATTCCAGCATGACCTGGAGGCGTTTTGAATATTTTCTTGGTATACATAAGCCCTGCACTGCTCCCAGGCAACTGTACTCTAAGATAGATACTATTAATAATAAAGGATTGACTACCAATAGTTCTCATTAATTTCCATGGCAATATTGCCTGAAATAAGATAACAATTGCTTTGAGCTGTACAACCAAAGTTCATAACACAAAGGAATGCAATCCAGGAAAAGTGCTCAGATGGAGGGAACTGACTGACCTTGCACAACCCCCCTAAGGCCAAACTTCCCTTCCTATCTAGCAAGCTGCACTCCTGGTTTTCTGAAAATATTGAACAGTTTGCACTTTCAGCTTGTGTCCTCTGGGCTTCAGACTCCAGCATGCCTTGCAGCTTTCCTGAAACATTTCACCCACACATTTATTCCTTTATATTCCTGCTAACAGTGCACGGCTGGAGCTTCCATAAAAGAAGATGTAATGGGAATATAAATGATAACAGAAAAATTTAAAACCATATTAATTTTCTCTTCTTTGTCTATATGACTAAGATTATTGTTTCTGCAGAAAACAGCTGAGACACCTACCATGATTGATTCAGACATTAAATTATGGACTTCAGTGCTTTCACTCTATCAATAAGCTGCATAAATATCTTTAAAAGCCCAAATAAAGCTTTTCTGGTTACATGGCCATTTGGTTAAGTGGAATAGTGGCAGTCAGTAAGAATTAAAACATTTCCCAGAATCTAAAGAGAGAAGTGTTATGAACAAAGAAGGATCTGAGTGGGCGTAAATTCCTCGCCCTGCTATGCCGGTAGGATTGTATCTCAGGCTTTCAGAGCAGGAAAAGGATGTTACAGGCATAATGGCAGGCAATATCAATCAGATAACGAAATCTAATTACAGAGTTACTAGGTTAATTAGTTAAGTTCAGCTACATGACGGCAATTGGCCAAGTGCCACAACAGAAACAAGATTCAGAGGAACAATTTCTCAACACATTAAACAAGTTCTTGTAAGGACTAGTTTCAGGTCAGACAACAGACTGTGGTTGGCTAACTTTAAAAGGCACAAGATTTGTGTAAGAGAGTAGCTGAATCCCTTGTTAATAGTAACTACAAATGCAGCTCTCCTAGAGAAAGAATTGCACCTAAAGCACAGGACAATGACTATGAATTTTAGTAGATTTATTTTCTGAGGGAGCGAGCCATTAACAAAAGATGTTTTGGGTAAACAACATGCATTGATAGTGCTGTTGAAGGGAACAGAGGCATGGGCCCCTAACCTTCAAGTCCTTACTTTAACACAATTTGTGATACTCTGGTAGTGCACAAAACACAGTTGTGTATTCCATGTCCTGCTCCCCGTGTCCTCCCACACTCGGGGGGTGGTGAGGGGTGTGAGGGGGACTCTGCTCCTCCGCTGTGACCCACCTGCAGAGCTGCCTCCAGCTCTGGGTCCCAGCACGGGACGGACACGGAGCTGCTGGAGCGAGTCCGGAGGAGGCACCGAGGTGATCAGAGGGATGGAGCAGCTCTGCTGGGAGGAAAGGATGGGAGAGTTGGGATTGTTCAGCCTGGAGAAGGCTTCGGGGTCACCTAAATATGGCCTTTCAGTATAGAAACACGGAATAAGCTGAGCTGGAAGGGATCCATCAGGATTGAGTCCAACTCCTGTCCCTGCACAGACAGCCCAACAATCCCACCCTGTCCCTGAGTGTTGTCCAAACACTCCGTGAGCTCAGCCAGCCTTGGTGCTGTGCCCACTGCCCTGGGGAGCCTGTTCAGTGCCCAGCCACCCTCTGGGTGAAAAGTCTCTGATTCAGTTTAGAGAAGATACAAATATCGGTGAGATAAAAAAGTTCAGCAGACAAGGAAAGTTTCTATTTCAGCATATGCTGGGTGCTCAGGCCACAAGGGTCCGAAAAGCACACACCCACCTCAAAAATCATGTTTTTTATATGTCCCAAGGTTACCTTTGTTAGCATAATGAGACGAGTGGGCCTCTTCTCCTAATTGGGTTTGGTGTGCCCACCCCGTGCAGGGAGACAGGGTCTCCTGGTCAGGACGACCACTTTTATCTGCTTGTTTCAGCCATACCTTTATCTACTTTCATAATTCCCTATTCCCAAAGGCCAGTTGTCCCTAGCACCAGCTCCAGGCAGGACCTGCTACTTTACAACTTCCGCGGTACGCCTAAAAAAAAAACAATTCCCGAGTTAACGAACCACTTGCTTGTGATAAACCCACGTTTTTTATTTCTCACGTCGGGAACGAGACGACTTTTGGCGTTTTTTTACACCATAAACCACCCCGGCCGCGGCCGCCCCGCTCTCCCCTCACGGCGCACGGCCAGCTCTGCGCATGCGCGGCGCCGCTCACCGCCCCCCCCTTCCCCCGCGCGGGCAGTGCGCATGCGCGCGGGCCGCCCCCGCCCGGCGCGGCCATCGCGGGGCGGCGGAGCCCCCCCCACCCCTCACACACACCGAGGCACACACGGGGCGGCATGAGGGCTCGGCGCGGCCGCACCGGCACTGCGGTAAGCGCGGTGTGCCCCTTCCCTTCCCTTCGCTTTGTTTTGCTTTGCATCGCTTCGCTCGCCTTGCCCGCCGCAAGTTTCCCATTGTCCGCCCGCTCGCTGCTGGCCGCGCAGAGCCCCTGAGGAGCGGCCGGCGCTGCCCGTGGTGGTGGTGGGGTTTGGTGGGGTTGGTGATGGTGGTGGTGGGGTTCTTGGTGGTGAGATTGGTGGGGTTGGTGGTGGTGGGGGGGGGGGTCGCGGTCCTCAGGGGATGGGGGGCTCCGGGTGGGCTGGGCAGGGTTGGGTTCGGTGGGTGGGAGGCCCTGGACGGATCCCCCCGGGACAGCGTGGGGCTGTCACAGGTGTGTCCGTCCCCAAATCCGGTCCTGTCCCCTCCCGGAGTGTCCCGATCCCACGGGAATGTCACAGGTGCCCCCTCCAATCCCATCCCGTCCCGTCCCGGCGTGTCCTGCATCCCCCATATCCCCCTGGAGCAGTGCGGGGCTGTCACAGGTGTCCCCCGAGTCCTCTCCCATCCTCTCCCCCCTTGTCCCGGATCCCACGGGGATGTCACAGGTGTGTGTGTGTCCCCCAAATCCCGTCCCCTCCCAGAGTGTCCCGGCTCCCTCGTATCCCCCTGCATCCCACGGGGATGTCACAGGTGTCCCCCTCATCCCTTCCCGTCCCCTCCTGGCGTGTCCCGCACCCCCCATATCCCCCTGGAGCAGTGCGGGGCTGTCACAGGAGTCTCCCCCATCCCTTCCCGGGATGTCCCGCATCCCTTGGGACAACGCGAGGCTGTCACAGGTGTCCCGTCCCGTCCCCTCCCGGGATGCCCCGCATCCCCCGTACCCCCCTGGAGCAGCACGGGGCTGTCACAGGTGTCAACCCATCCCTTCCCGGGATGTCCCGCATCCCTTGGGACAACGCGGGGCTGTCACAGGTGTCTCCCTCCATCCCGTCCCGTTCTCCCCCGCCATGTCCCGCATCCCTTCTGGTCTGTCACTGATGTCCGCCCGTCCCCTCCCGGCGTGTCCCGGATCCCCCGGGACAACGCGGGGATGTCACGGTGTCCCCCCATCCCATCCCATCCCATCCCGGGGTGTCCCGGCTCCTCCGCAGCGGGAGGAGCGCTGGAGTTTCTTTGTTGTGTAACTGTTGTTTTTTGGTGGGTTTTTTGCCCGGGGATTACAGAGGGCTTGCGGCTGTTTGTGCTGATTCAGGTGATTTTTTTTGTAAAATGCAGGGTAGTCATGGGTAAATTCCACCCTGGAATGGGATGCCGGAGAACTTTCCTGCGGCTCTGGGGGTGGTTTTTGGCTCCTGCCGTGTCCGAGGAGCCGCCGAGCCCCGCTCCGGGGCCGGTGTCTCTCCCGCAGCGCTGCGGGAACCTGAGAGCTCACTAAGAACAGAAAAGTAAAGCGAACTTAGCCTAACAAACCCATTTCTCGCCGAAATGACGCTGGCTCGCAGCCCGCGGCTCATCTGCGAGTGCTGCTGCCAGGATTTTTCAATAAACGTAATTGCAGTCGAGAGAGTTCGGGTCAAGCTGGGGAAAGCAGACACGAAGCCTTTGAAATAACTCTCCTCCGTGTTGCCAGTGAATTTTCTTCTGGCCCTGTAGTGGAATTCTTGCAGATTCTCCCAGGTTTTTTTTCTCCCAACTCTCGCATAAGTTTCTCTCTCTAAAGTTTTAATTTATTTTATTTGGTGATTACAAAAGAATGCTTTGAATCACTGTGCTGTAGTGATCCATTTTTTCCTTTCTTTCTGAAAACAAGCATTTTTAACACTTACTTTTTAAGCTGCTTTTGTGTTTTCTTTTCTTATTTTTTTTCCCCCCCAGTCCTCATTCAGCATGAGCTCTGAGCAGGTCAGCCCACATACAGTGCTGGGGGACTGGGAAATGGTTCTCTGCCTGTCGCTGGGATGTGTCAGTGTTTGGTTCTCAGCAGCAGCACAGGAAATCTCACCATCCTGACGAAGATTCATAAACCATGTTAAAGATCTGTTACTAAAAGTAGCCTGAAAATGTGCTAATTTTGTGTCGTCTTTGGAAGAAATGATAAGTCATTTCTGACAAATATATATATATATAGCTTTTCAAGGCCTCCTTGGGTCTTAAAAAAAGTCAAGGAATTGTGGAGGGTTTCCTGTGGAATTGCTAGCATGGTACCACGCACAGAATAATTGTATGAGGAAATTGAAAATGGCTTCCTACGTTTGACAGATGGTTTTAAAAATTTGTTTTTCAGGTTTGAGTTGACCTTACTAACTGCAGCTATGGTGCAGAAGTACCAATCCCCCGTACGGGTGTATAAACACCCTTTTGAGTTAATTATGGCTGTAAGTATTAATTTTTGCTGTAATTTTCTCCTTTGGCAGTCCCTTGTATTGCTGAGTACATGGGTACTGTAGAACATAAAAAGCTGAAACGATATGCAAAATATGAGATGTATGTGTTTTGATGGCTTCTTCTCTGCCCAAAGTACTTTTTACATAATGTTTTCCTTTTCCCCCAAAGTTTAGATATAATTTACAGATGAAATTTACAGATGTATTTGAAAGTTAGAACAAAAGTAGGATTGAAGTGTCTTGCCCAGCTGGTTACTGGGAGCAAGCTCTTCTAGCATGGGAGAAAGTGTCATGTACATTGATTAAAAGATTGTTGTAGTTGTGTCTTCATCAGTGTGGAGTTTACAGGACTAGAGAGCACAGAGAAGGCCACGAAAGCAAGGATAAGCCTGAATGAAAAAGGAGAAAGGATCCTGGTGATAGTTTGAGGGAAGGGAAGAAAAAGCTTTCTAGGGAGGCCAGAGAGATGAACAAAAAGCCTTTTGGGAGCATGGTTGATAATTTGTGTGATAGTGTTACAATAATGATGAAAAACTAAAAAAATCCTAATTAGGTTCCGTCTTTATTAGTCCTCTCTCCCTCTCCCCCTCTCTCTCCTTTTTTTTTTCTCCTGAAAACAGAAAGGAAGTAGGTATTTGACATTTTAAAGCCTGTTCAACTGAAACCACAGCTGTGGGGCTCTCATGAGTTACAAAGAGCAGTTAAGGAGCTTTTCCTTGATAAAAACAGTTAAAACTAAGTTGTAATCTAAATAATAATTGTTTTATTTCGCTTGCTGAAAATACTATGTCTAATGGCCTCAGAGGAGGGTTTTAATAGTGCTCATAGTGTAAATATTTAGAGAGATCACATGGTTTGGAGTGCAGAGTTCCTTACAGAAGTTATCCTTTGCAGTCACAGGACAAAAAAGGATTAGGTCACTCTGCAGGGAATACTTCCATTTCTTTTTATCTTATTCCTAAAGCTGCCTCCAGTATTACACATGTAGGTCTTGCTCTTGCAAACACTTCAAGGCAGAGAGTGGTTATTTTTCTTAGCGCAGAAGAATCAGACTGTGATATGTTTAAGGTCTTTTAGGACCTTAGCACACTGACAGCTGGGCTTCAGGCGGTTTCTAATTTAAATTTGATGGTGTGTGTAACTTTAGTCTTCAGTGAAGTTATACTGGCTCTTAGATCAATCAGCCAAAATGAGTTTCTTGGACAAAATTCTCTGGCTCTTTTCTGGATTGATGAGTCTTCACCTCGCTGTTGAACTGAAGGCAAAAAATGTTTCCCTTATTTCTTCAAGGATATTTTGGGTCAAAATGCTGATATCAGGATTTTTCACAACTCTTTATTGGGTGTAATTAGAAACACTTCTGACTATTAATATGAACTGGGAGTTCTCAAACTGTTCTGTGTTTTGGTGATAATATTTGAGGAATAATCTTTAAGAAAAATTAAGTCTTACCTTACCTTAAGGCTTTTCTTCTTTGGAGAGAAAGAGGCTGTATTACATATGCAATTAAGATAAAACAATAGTTGAAAAATTAAGAGTGAACTAAGAGGAGAAGAATGTTTATAAAAAGAAACAGCTGAACAAGATCCTTTCTGGGACTGGAAGTTCAGATGAGCGATAATACATATGATTTATTTAGTCTGTGGCAGGGCAGTGAGTTATCCCTTGAACTCGTTCAGAATGTGAGCACTGGATGAACATCCTTCTCCTGCCGTGTCGCTTCTGTTACTGATTTTTAAAACTTGTAAAATTCCTGGGGGTCATCCATCAAAACTGTCCATGCATTTTGTGAAGGAGAGGATTGTGTGGTGGAGAGACAAATTCTGTAAGGAGTATAAACAGTATATGTTAGCTTGATGCTTTGTTACTGTTTTGTTACAGCTTTCCCTTGCTGGAATAGTCATTGCATAAGTAGCTGAAGTATTTCTGGAAGGAATATTAGTGTCAAATTTTGTGCTCACTAAAGTGGAAGCACTATATTGCATATTCTCAACAAAAAAGTGCTATAATGTTATTTTAACAGTGCCACCAGCTCTTTTGAAAGGAGGTACTGTGGCCTGGCATATACTAAGCTTGAATTTAAAGCACCCAACCATGACTTAATAGTATATTCTATTTGATTTTTCTTTTTCCCTGTGTCTTATTTGCACCCAGCCTTTGAGAGAAGAAGGTGTCCTCAAATAGGGCTTTAAACCCACAGATAGTCATCTGTCAGTAAAAAGCCTGTTGGAGAAACCTCTGGTCAATGTGGCAGCAGGGTTTTGGGTGCTGAGTTGTCTAACAAAACCCACTGTTTCTGGCCTGGGTCTTCTTGTGTGGGATCTCATCTCTCTTAAGGTGAATACTTTTAAAAATGTTATTTGGCAATTTGTCCTTCCTTTCCTGGGTTTTCTATGGAACTGAAGAGGTAATTAATTCTATAGAGTATTAATGAGGTTCTGAAGTTCACCAGTGTTGATGAAGCCCATGTGGACTTCACTATGCCGATTTCCTGGACAATCCGTCTTCCAATTACAGATTGGAACTCATTAAGTCAAACTAATATTTAGCCTTCAGATAGAGAAATCAGCATTAAATTCTTCTGTTCTACCAGCAACCAAGTGAATGCCACTTGCAGAGTGGGTCATTTAGACTACAGACTTCCTATTTGTCCACTTTTCCTTTCCTGGGTTTCAAGGAGGTACTTGAGGGAGAATGGAGCACAATCAGCATTCCATTCATGCAGCTCTAGTGTGTTTTGAGAGAACTTTGTTCTCTCTGTGAAGTGTGAGTGCAGCTCTATATTAAGACAAAAAACTGAATTTAATTCCACTTTGATCTAGGCCAAGATTGACAAGACAAGTGTTTTGCAGACAATTATGATATAGAGACTTTTAAAATAGACACAGTCAGAATTCTTTTCCTAAGTTGAATTGATGTTGAAAATAAATTTCTCTGTTATGCTCCTCCACTGAAATCCAGAACTCATCTGGTGAACCCTAATATATCTCTATGACAGTGTATTCAAGGCATGACTCCTTATCTCCCAGATCTGGCAGAGATCAGATCCACTGCTTGAAAGCTTCTTGTCTTCCTTCATCATTAAGGGCCAGCTATGTAAAATCTAGTACAAGCTACTTCCCTTGGAGATTTTCTTTTGCTGGCAAATTGTGTGGTTCCAGATAATATCTAAGATGCAAATCTTGTAAGGAAACTATCTCCTGAACTTGAAAAGATTCTTGAATCATAGGCTAGAAATTACCATGTTTTAGTCTGACACACCTAGCACTGGCAAGATGATTTCACCAAATATTTTCCGACACTGACATGATGATTTTTGGCTGTTCTGTGGCATGTATGTCATAACTAACTTCTTGAAATCTCTGTGTTAGTGTATATATATATTTTAAAAAAGCACCCAGACCAACAGCTTGCACAGCTGTTCCTCAGGCTGAATAGAATCTCGCCTGGCTTTTCCTCCTGTTCCTGCTGGAGTTTACGTAATGCTGGAAGCAGCTGAAATGTGGGAAAATGGCTGTTTACTTAGAGTCACTTGTCAAGTTACCAAGGTTAAATATACTGGAGAAAAACTGAGAAGCTGCTTTTATAAAACTTCTGAAGATTAGAGATTCAATTTTTTTATATTGGCTTAAAGAGGTTTATACTTAAAGTAATACAGGGACTTTGCTGAATAAGTAGTTCTTAATATTAAAAGGCTGTTAAGAACTTGAATCTTCCTTAACACACAGGAGGCTAAAATGAAGTTTGGAGATTCGCAACTCATTTTCAGTCTGACGTGCTTTAGATAATTCCCCTTGAGTTTAATTTCCAGAGTAAATTTAAATAATGAATACTCAGCTGCAATGGCATTCCAAGGGTGGAATTTGTGCAAATGGAAAATAAATAAGATTTTGGAAAAAATACACATTGAATTGAACCACTGACCAGGAGAGGTTTTTTTTCAGTTTATGGAAGCCCTTTGGAAAATGTATTGCTCTTCAGCTCATTTAGTAAAAGACCTATTTACAGGGACAAATTACTTAGTTTCAGAAAGAAATGTGAATGAAAGGAATTTTATCTTGCATTTTTCCTTTGTTCTGATGGAATATCTAAAGCATCTCAAGCATAAATCTTTCCTAGTAGGTATAATGTGTAGTGCTTTTGATTATATTATCATTTTCATGGTTCAAATGTGCTGCTTTTGGACAACAGGCTGCCTGGCTTTCTTTGGTTTTATAGATCTGAAAAAAGTAGTTTTTAAGGTCTGTCTCATGAATTAAAGTATCCCTAAATTAAAGGTAAGTAATAAGATTGTAGATGCTTCAGTGATAGAGTAGAGTAGTTAAAAAAAAACCCACCTGTTTTTTCAGATTGACAAATCAAAGTATAATCCCTTGATCTAGATTGTAATGAGCTTCCTGATCAGGCAGTACATTATATTTTCATTATAAAAGTTACTACTTTTAAAAATAATTTAAAACCCCCCCAAACTGTAGCAAGTGCCACACCTGCTCATAAATCCTTGCAATTTTTATTCCTTCCAGTGTCATTTTCTTTTCCCTGGAAAAAATGCATTCCACACACCATGTGAAGAGGGGCTGAGAGGCTGGTGAGGAAAAGGAAGTTCTTCTCCAAGTGCTTTTGAAAGCACAAAGTAGGCTGTAAATGTATAGAGAAGGATATATAAGGATTTCTCTTAAATCCCAGGGAAGGCAACAGCCTGAGTGTCTGCTCCCAGAACTGCTCGGCTGTTTTCCTGTCTGTTGTAGGACTCCCAGACCCTGATCTGCTTTCCTTCCTGCCTTTGTTGAAAACTCAGGCTTATTTGCTCTTGGAATTGTGTTGGTGAAACTGCAGTGGAGCAGAGCCTCGTATGGAATTTCTGATTTTATATGAAGTGCCTGCAGTGTCACTGCTGGTTTACGTTGTTGAGGCTCTCCTGTGTCAGCACAGGTTGTAAAGAACAAATGACTATTTGGCCACTTGTTTGGAACGAGCTGTGGGTAACAAACAAATGTAAGAGTTCACTTGAGCACTGGGGAAAAATATTGACTTAGCAGGCTGCTAATGGTGCAATTTACGTGTTATTTCATGACTTGCTTAGATATTTCCATGGCTGGCTGTTTCCTGTTTCGTTTTGGCTTATTTTTCTGTGGGCAAACACATGACCCGACTGTAGCTGACAGCTGCAGTTCTCTTGTTCACCAAACCCTTTTAGTCAGTGTTTAACAAGCCTTTTACACTTTAAAAGCTAAAGCACCACTACTGTCACACTCTGAAAGGTGTCAGTAGAAGAAAAATATGTATCAAAACAGTTCTTGTTGCTTTTGTTCTGAAAGCACTCCAAGCTTTTCAGCCTTTGCAGGTGTTTTAGCTCTGGTGTGAGGTGCTGCTGCAGGTTCTGTTCATCAGCCAAGTGACGTTGCCTTTGAGTTAAAGCTCTTAAGGAGGCGAGAGTCTGGCAGGAAGGAAGTGGTTACACGTTCTGGAGAGTCCTGGACACTCATGGTGCTGTTGTTATGGTCTGGAAAAGGTGTAACTTCATTGTCTAAAATGTGGTTAGCCATTAAGAAGCATGTGTAAAAGCCTTCAAAGCCCCGTGGGAAAGAGAGATGGTGTATTTTTTTGTGTGTTAATTTAAAAAAAAAACGTAGTGAGAAGCCACGGGTTGCCTAGAATGAAATGTTTCCATATGTCATGGCCAGCTACATGTACCTCCAGTGTGGACAGTGTGCTGCCTGTTCTGTGCAGCTCAAAAACTGCTGTGTTTTTGGAAACAAGCACTTCATGAAAAAGGGAGTGGAAGGAGACCGTGAGGGACTGGAGGCAACTCCTGAGCACTTCCCTAAACCACCTTCTGTCAGAGTCCAGATTTTGGAACACAGAATTGAAGGGGTGTTTGTTGTAACCAGGTTTATTTTTGCTTTGCCCATCGTTGGATTCAGTATGTTTCTGGCTGGGAAGGCTGGTGGTGTAATCTTTAAACTGTAGCATTCTGAATGTAGAATGAATCTTCTGAGAATGTGCAAGGAAATATGTTAATTAGCTCAAGTTGAAATTAATTACAGGTTAATCTTAAATGGTGTATTTTTTTTTCTCCCAAGTGAATTTGTCTTCCAATTTTTCATGTAGTTTAAAATTACTGTATATGTATTCTAAATGGAGAACTAGGCTGTTAAGCTGAATTATTAACTTTTTATCTCATTTTTGTGATATAGTTAAGACAGGTTGGGTTAGCAGCTTATGTAAAATGTCAAGTTAGGCCTATTACTGATAATTTAATAATTTGGCTTTCTCACAGTCCATTTGCAGCTGGTTTCAGTCATCATCAGTCAGTGGTGGTTGAGATCAGAGCCATGCCAAGGACCTGCACTGGTGGAAGATCCAGTGGCAGCATGGTTGGGAATCTTGTGTTGGAAGGAGCATCTAGCATTATCTGGGCTCTGCTGCAGCATGGGGCAGTGCTGCCAAAAGACCACAAGCAAGCAATGAGCCATCAAAATTTCTCTTGAGTTCTTAGCTTTCCTCTGCATTGCTTTTTCTCAAGGAATGCTGATTTCAGCCCAGTCCACAGAGGTTTTCAACTCGTGGCTCACAGGTTCTCTGTTCTAAGGGTCAGAGAAGCATCACCAAGTATGTGGTTTCCCATTATAGCTAGGCTGGTGTTCCAGGTTGCTGCTCTTGCTTTCTTGCAAAGGCACGTTCATCAGTTAGGGAGACAGGCTGGTCTAGAGCTGTCCTGGGAGAAAGGAAGATGAATACCTCGTTGGCCCAACTGCTGAGCTGCCCTGTGGGAGCAGGTGCTCGTCCCCCCCGTGCCATGGGGGAGCTGATGGCAGCTGGCCCCAAGAAAGAGCGAGTCAGCAGGGTGTTTGTCAGTACATGTTGCGCTGTGGGAGCTCTCGATTCCGTGGGGAAATAATTAGGGATCTGCAGTCTGAAAAATGCAGAAGCCGGTTGCTCTAACAGTAAATGAAGGGGCTATTAGAAACCTGATTCAGCAGTCTTCAGGTATTATTTAGCAGTGCAAAGTACTTGCAAATTGTGCTTAATGGCTCAGAGTTGTGCATTCGGTGCGTTCCTTTGGCATAAAGGGGCATCTGTCCTTACCTTGAAAAAATGAAAATTAAAAATGTATATTTTATGTGCTCCAACAGGGCCATGTGCGAGCAGACTGCCTGTTTCACTTTGTATTTCTGTATAAACCTTTATATTTGAGCATTCTCTGTCTCGGTTTCCTCTTGGGTTTCACTTTATGATAATTAGGTTTGGGTTCTATATATCAGCAAATTTGAAAATAAAAATATCAGAGGGCCGTTGGAACATACTGGCTTTAACTCTGGTGACAGCAGAGGGATCGTGGGAGGGAGCAAAGAGAAGTTACCCTTTTGTATTAAAAATTCATTTTTATTTAAACTGTTTTAATTCTTAATTATATATGTTTGGATTCTCTTAAATTAGCATTTCAGCACTTTTGAATTTTGAGGTTAAATATCTAAATCCATAGGGTTATGGATTATATGTGGGATAATTGCAACAGTTTTCATTCTGACGTTATTTATATTCTCAAAACTTGAGTATAGATGCCTTTTGAAATACATGCAGATCAATTTGTGTAGCAGTTGAGGGCTGCGTTGCAAACCTCAACATTTCAGCCTGTCTGATAACTTTCTGCCTTGCCTGCTGCTGCTGTAGTATTAGATCATATCGCTTTGGTAATAATAGATCTCATTTTGTGAAAATGAATATTTCCCTGGTGATGGTCAGGATGGCAACGTGCCGTTTGTAGTTGTTTATGCCAGCAGAAGGGAACAGTTTCCTGATGAGAGCACTTCCTTTCTCGAGTGCTTTGTGTCTCTTCATTTAGCGTAAAACGGGAATGCCACGGACATTCAGTCCAGTTCAGGAACATCAATCAGCAGAACCTTTTCCAGAGGATTTTTTTTTTCCTGGCTATTTCATTCAATGTGTAAATTATACTACATGATTTGGAAAACTGTCTCTGCTGTGCAATTTGTTGGCCTATAGATAAATTCTTCATTACTGAATTCACAGCTCTGAAATTACTTATTTCTATTGAAGTGTTTCATGGTCTGCGTGGTGCAGCCACTGATGTTGTAATGAACAGGATTTAAAGCAATTTCACTCGAACTTGTTTGTTCTGTGCTGACTAAACCGATTCATGCTTTTGTTTGCCTTTCTTTGCTGCAAAGGAGGGTAAAGAACAAAGAATTGATTGTCTATAATCTATGATTTTAATAGCTTTTTAGAAAATAATCAAACGACTCTTGACTGTTCTTTTTCAATTGGCCTATCTTTTGAAGAGAGTTGGTACCTTTCAGTCTGTATTTTGTTGGGGAGGCAGATTGAAGGGTGAAGAAGCTGTACCACCTTACCATGGCAATGGTATGACCTGGTCATTGAGATCTGAATGATGCGTTTGGTTGTGGGGAAGGGGATTATGTTTGCTTGTTAACAAGAACTACAGAACTGAATTGCACCATAAGGCCCCTCTAGCTGGAGTGCTGCTGTTTCTGGCAGTGGCCAAGGGCAGTATCTGCCTCTAGGGGAGAGGATAAGAGTGAGATAAACATATGGTAACACTCTCTTAGGATACTCTCTCATTCTCCAGCAATGTGTCTCGACAGCCCTTCTGGTCCAAAGTGTGCCGTTGTCTGTAATAACATTGCATGTGCTTGATTTCTTGTGCCTCCCAATTCCTATCTGGAGCCAAGTGAGCTCTGCTGTGACACCCTGCAGCAGGAGTTTGTGCTTCATGACATGCTCTGTCCAGAGATGGGTCCTTTCTCTAGAGCCTGGCTTGGGCTCTCTCAGCCTCCCTCCTCCTGCTCCTTGTGTTGGAAGAGGCAGTAAAACCCAGCTCAGTTCTCAGTGCTGCCTGCCCTGACAGATCTGTCAGGTGTCTCCCTCGGTTTTTAAATACTCATTTTCATGGTGTTGAGTCTTACTCTGTTTAGTAGCTTATGATTTCCTAGAGGAACCCCTGCTCTGTACTGTTGTTTTTCCACCACCAGCTTTTAACCTTTTTAAGGACCTCTGATACTTCAGACATGGATATAAGGTAAAGACATTTTTTTGTTATGCTTCACTTCCTAGCTTAAGAGGTAAATAGCCTGTAAGCTGCAGGCCCTATCATGCTGCATTTTGATGGCATTCCATTGACATCAGTGACTGGTCAAGATTTAATTGATGTACATAAAAAAAAAATTAATTGATTTGCTTAATAGAGTATGGCTGCTCTCTGCCTGGGAGGTGATATCTTGCTGGTCCAAAAGCCAAACTGAGACCTTTATGGTTGAGCCATGCTATTTATCTTGAATTATGTCCTTTTGGCAAAGCTCAATGTACTGATTATGATCTTGGAAGAGTGAAATCAGCAGTGCAGGGCTTAGAGGCCAATTGCCTCTGGGCCAAATGAAAAGCTGGTGGGTGAAATCTGAGGCGATGAAGTCAAACCTGTTTCACTGAACCTTCATGGGGGGGAATCTGCCTGGAGATCAGGAAACTTTGTTCTTTGCAGAAGTACAAGTCTTTAACCTCTCAGACAATGGTTTAATAGGAATTCTGAGCCCATACTGTAGCAGTGCTGTAGTCATCCTTTCCTCCTCCACTCCTAAATTAGATTTTGTCTGCACAGTAATAATTTTATTTAAAATAGCCTAACATATTCCAGGTGTTAAACATGTTTTAACAGACCTTCTTATTGAAAGTGTCTGTGATTCTAAGACCAAACAAGTGACGAATACTAATTATAGGGCTCATAAAAGTGAGACTTAAGCGTGGTACAATAGAGCAGAAAGGAATATTTGACTGCTCTAAAAATAGATACTCAGTGGACACAGTGGGATTGCAGCTGAATTTTAAAGTAAAACTGACTGCAGAGGAACCAGACATGCAGTTTTGTTAACTGGAAAAGGAAAGGGGAAGCCAAGTACCAAATTCTGCTTTCACTGTGACAGTACCCTGTGCCTTTGAGATGCCTGTTGGCAACACAGAACATAGTTGTGACTGTTCAGCTGCTGCAAGACAAATAATGGTTATTTACAAGAAACGGTGAGACAAGCTTAATGGTTTACAGAGGTTTTTATGTGTATCTCTTAAAAAATTCAAAGGAAGATATGTTCCTGTGTTACATAAAGGTTTGTGTATTAGCCAGTGTTGAAGAGAAATAGGAAGTGCTTGGGAATAGCTCACATTCCCCAGTAATCACATGTCGATCTCCAGGCATTTAAGCTTTCGCTGGCCTGTCGCCAGCCTGTGCTGTGTTGCTCTTTTGGAGGTCAGCCCCTTCTCCATAGTACTTTAACCTTGAGCCAAAACAGTCGTGTCCTGTGCAATTGGGGTCAGAAGCCAAGTTTTCTATCGTAGGAACTACCGAAGTTGACTCTAATTGCAGGGCACGTTCTGTCAAACAGAGTGTTGTGCTCGGAGCTACGTGGCTTCTGGGCCAGGCTGATTTCCATCTGTCTTCCTTGGAACACAGGGAGGGCAAATATTTTTTTTTCAGAATACAGAGTAGTTTTGCAAATGCATTTAATATAAACAAGTCGCAGTGAAATTGAAAGTCCATCTGGTATTGCTGTTGCCCCGGTTGGGTCAGGTAAGGTCTGTGTACACAGAGGAGCAACTTGGAGCAGCAGGGCTGCAAAGTCTGTCCTTGATATTCCACTTTCAGCCCAGACCAGAGCAATGTCAATTGTTTTCTTTCTACCCACCAATTTGATCTTGGTCTCTCAGGCATAAGCCAGCCTAACCTGAGTGATCAGGCTTTCCCAGCGTACTCCAAAGGAAAGGAAGATTAAAATTATTTTATTTGCATTCAGCTTGGTTGGGTTTTCTGTGCTTAATCTGTTGTTTATCTTGAGGAGGGAGTAGTACTTGCCTAACTTCTCTATTCCAGCTTCTCATTTTAGAGATTTGGGTCTCCAGATTGTGCAGAGACTGCAATTGAAGTTGGGCTTGCTCATTCTTCAGTGGAGTGGCACTGTGCTTTGGGCTCTTTCGGGCTGTCTGGGCTTTCCAAAGGGAGGAAGAGAAAAGAATTAATGATTCTCTTGTGAGTGCCTGGGAGGCAAAGTAGGTCTAACTCTAAAACTCCTACACAGGCTGTTCACTCATATCCCGCCCTGGTCATTAATGTGTTGTCTGCAGATGGACATTCAGGCTCCCAGACAATCATCTAGAAGGACACAATTCCACCTGTGCTGATTTATTTAGGCAAACCACAGATGACTCAGATCTGTTCTATAGAAACCACTCTTCAAATTAAAGTCCCGTTGAGGCATGCTTGTGGTTATTAAGGATCCTCTTTTACAGATGGAACATGGAATGTTAGCCCTTGTCTTCAGGTCAGATCCTTTACCCCCAAACTGCTGAATCAGTGTACCTTTTACCACCAGAAGTCTGAATGAAGTTGCATTAAATCATTGAAGACTTAATTTTTATCTGGAAGAACATGGCATCTCTGTGTGTAGCAAAGTGGTTCTTAGGTGGTTAAAAGCCAGTTCCCTTCCTGTTTCATTACATGCAACATCAGGCCATTGTAATTTTGCTGGTAAAGCTTCTCTGTGACCACTTTTCTGAAATGAAAATGTTGCATTTGAAGGATACACTGAGAGGGATAAAGTACTGATCTGTGTAGAAAGAACCTGTGTGGGTGGCTTGACTGGTCACATCCCTCATGAGAACTGAGGTTTCTGTCTGGCTGTTTTTTCCTGGTGCAGGAAAGAGCCCCTTGGCTTGGTCTGGTAGGTTGGTGACCGCAGTTTCATAACTCAACAGTGAATTACCAGTAAAATTCCACTTACCTACAAGATTGCTTCATAGCCTATTTTGAATCTCCTGCTTTATTTATAAGGTCGAAATTATTTTAATGAAATATTAAAGTATTAAAGGAACTTTATTCATGCCTAAAAACACTGGATGCCCAGGCTGAGAGTTACTGGCTCTGTAGCAAACACATTTGTGCTCCAATATAGAGGGAGTTTGTTGCAGAACTTCCAGTCCCCCCAACAAGGTTTTGCTCCTGCTTTTTGCCTTTTCTTCTATCCCTAATCTTGCTTTTGCTTTGGATAGTCTTAAGCAAATCCATGCTTTTTTTAGTATAACTCAGACTTGTCAAGAATGTTTAATGAATATATATTACTAAGTGCTTCCTGGGATAAGCTGAGAGTTTTACTGATACTTACTTGCAGATCCTGTCTAAATGGAGCATCCTTTCAGTAAGCTGCCTGTGAAATCCTTCTGATTTCTGGCTTGAATGCCAAGACAAAGATGAGTGCTTATTTACTTCACAGAGAATGTAAACTAAGACTCTGAAATATGTGTAAACTTCTTAAATTGCTACAAGGAAAAGTTGGTTGGTTGTTCAGGTTTTTTTTTCTCCTGAAATTGTTACTTTCTTCTTGAGGCTGAGTTTGATGTTTTCTATAACTTCTTTCTATAACTTTTAAAATTTTAATAGAAAATAATTAGTTCTAACTCCTGTTAATGGAACTGATACTAATACATATAATCCTATCTAGTTGGTTCTTACCCTGAGTTTCTCCAAAACCTTCTCTGCAACAGCTACCAGAGGTACTTGTTGCAAACAGTGGCCTGTGATTGACAGCTGAGATAATACCCCAAAGTCCACGTGGTTTGGGAAAATGCTTTGTGCAGTAAGAATGTTTTGATTTCAGTAGGACTCCTGATGTGATCCCTGCATGGTGACCTCAAAGAACAGAAGTTTAAGCACAAGCAAGACAAACTAAGATAGATACCAAATTTGGGGACTGTGGTGTGGATGCTCTGATGAGATTGCTTGGATATTTGTCCAGTTTCAGTGGCTGCTTTTGGCCTGACCTGGAGCAGTGTGCTGACTTTTCAGTGGTGGACTGGGCAGTGCTGGGTTAGTGGTTGGACTCAATGATATTAATAGTCTTTTCCAACCTGAATGAGTCAGTGATTCTGTGTCTGAGTTCATTACACCTCAGAGGGACTCAAGGCCAGGTTACAAGAACTGGCCTGCAGGGTAGCTTTTAGGGCCATTTAAAATGCCAGTTTATGCATTTGGTCTGGATTTGGAATGTGCTTAGAGCCAATAGTGATCAACATTGTAACCATGGAAATGCTTCCTGAACTACAGAGATGAACAGAAATGCCAGTATTTGTGTGTTACATTCACTTGGAAGTGCTTTGTTGCAGCTTTAACACATGAAAGGTCCCGTTGTCAGAAATCCAGGGTGGTGTGTGATGTGTTGTATAAGCAGCACTTTAACTGCAAGCTATCGACTGTGCAGTTTCCTTTATAGAACCATTTCGTGATTTTTGTGATTGGCTGCGTGTATAAACTATTGTTATGCCTGAAATTTAACAGGAAGCCGTTCCTTTTACGCTGCAGAGGACTTGGAAGAGATCAAATAGGTGTGAAGTAGCCTGGCCTGTGTCTGCAGAGCTGTGTGGAGATGAAGCTCTGTTATGTGTTATGCTCCTTGTCAGAAGCCATAGGGACTGTTCTGAAAGGTTGTTTTGCTTCCCCATGTGCATCCCTCACGTGCTTTGGATGAGTAGTGGTAAGTGCTGTCTGGAGCCAGAAGTGTTCAACAACAAATGCTCTAAATTTTTATGGTCTCAGCTGGAGTAACTCACTGGAGCTAAAGCACAAGAATAACTTCCCTGCCATCTCCTGACTCCATAGAGGTTTTTAATTTACTGAATCAAATCCCTTCATACAAAATTGCAAAGTAGTTACTGAATTCGAGTTTGGGTTATTTTGTAGTGGTTGTGGGCAATGTCCTCATTGTTTTCAGGCGCTTTGTTTCAGGAATTTGCAGAATGGATGTGAAGATGGGAGGTTTCTTGCTGTGTTTCTAGTGTTTGAGCAGCAAATTGCTGTGCCTACTTGGTATGGCAGCTCTCTTAGCCTATTTGGTAGAACAAATAGGTATTGTTTATTCAGTGATGAAGTCCACAAGATCACTTTAACGGAGTCTATTTGAAATGTGCAAGAAACTTAACTGGATATTTACTTAACTTCAAAGTGCTATGGGATTCTAATACAGCAAAATGTAAAAGTGGACAGAGCAGTCTTGCCCTCTTCTTCCTATGAAGTATTTAAATCTGAGGCCTTATATAGTTAAGCTGGGTGAAGTTGAATGTACTGGAATAAATCTCTCTTCTCATCCTCCCTTCCTCTTTCTGTGTGGACGTTTGCAAGGTGTTAGTGGGTCAGTCATAGCAGTAGGGTCTGAAATCGTTTTCAGTGAAACCTGATTAAATCAAGAGAACCCCTTTAAACAAGTATAAGCATCAAAAGAAGATAAGGAGGAGTAGGGATTATGCTCCTCTGTACACCTAATAAAACCTTTTCGTCCATGCAGAACTCTTTAAGTGACAGAGGAGCCATCAGAGGCAAGAATTTAATGGCTTTGGTTAATGCCAGGGACAAAATGGTTTCTTGTCCACCTTTGCTGCTTATAGATAGTTTCATTTTCCTCAGCTCCTGGTTTCCTGGAGAATTTCTCAGAAATTTCATTTCCCTTCCACAGAAAGAGAGGCAAGCTGAGGAAGCTCAATTTACTGTTAAGTGAGCTAAGGCTTTCAGATGCTTTTCTTGAGACCAGGATCCTGTAAAGAGCAAGTCATTGTAGCACTTCACGGTCCAAGAAAGCGCAGTGAAGCCCTGATGATGTTCATGGAATGGTTTCTGTAGTGACCTTCAGTGTGTGTGGGGTGTATGGGCTGCTTAGAGCACAGGTTATTTAACAGCTGTGAGTGTTCGAAGCACAGGGAATGCTTGGAGACCGTGCAGGATCCAATAATGTCTGTAAGGTCAGGACTGATTCAGTGTGTTGGTGTCTCATGAATCACTTGAACCCTGGGTTTTCTGAATATGAGAGACATAAACCTGGGCTGTAAATTCGAGCATTACCTCAGTGCAATACCATAAATGTGGCATTTTAAGAATCTGAATGTCACACACTGCAGTAAGTTTTTGAACCACTGACAACTTTTCTTCCCAGATACTCTACCTGAAACCTCTGATCACTGCACTGGAGAACATCTGAGGTCGTTTTTCCAGCTTGCTTCTCTCACTGTTGGAGAAACTAATTATCTTTCAATTAAAATTCATGAACAGCATCTGTGCAGAGTGGATTCTTGTTAACACTTGTCTCATAGTTTGTATAATATGTTTTTGCGTGGTCTGTTGGAAAAAAAAATACAAACAATAGAACTTGAAGGACTAAAAAGATATTGTGATTGTAGTTCAAGGATTTGGTGCATAATTATATAAAACTTTTACAGCCCCCTTTATGAAAATGTTAGACTAACTCCATTGTTTATGAACTTTAAGGAGTTATTCCTGCAAAGTAGAAGCAGTTGGGCTATTTTGGGCAAATACTTGGGAATGCTTTGCTTTGGAAGGCTGCATGTGAACAGTGCTGTAAACTTACACTCCTGATGCGTTAGTGATCATGGAATTAGAGAGTCCCAAATCAGTAGCACTCTCTACTCTTGTGTAGTAAACAGGGACTTTTTAGCCTCTAAAATGAAGCAGAATGTTTGTCTTACTGGCATTGACTTGTCCTATTGATTTTTTTTTGTGTAACTTACAGAAAGGTGATTTATTTTATCTTGGATACACTTAATAGTCATCATTAATACTTAAATGGCCAAATATCATCTTGTACCAGGGAACAGAGGGTGAAGACAATATATCCTGTTCCTGAATGACTTGTACCAGTATGGGGGAAAATGCTTTAGGACTGTAATGAAGGGAGGGGAAAAGAGGGACAAAGTAAAATAAGGTCAGGATGCCAGTGTAGTAAAGTGTGATGGGGCGAAAGGAGAGTTGTGCAATTTTTTTTCCCTGTAGTTTAGGGTAAGGTTCCACTTGCATTTGCCAGGTGAATGTCGAGTCAGGTCTCATTTGGATTGAGGGATTCACAGAGCACATCCCAGCACATGAAGCAGCTGCCCCTTGGAATGTCTGCACAACCCTCACACAGAGAGTTCTGCCAGTTCTCTGCTCTTCACACCCTTCTCAAGTACAGCTCCATTTGTAGAGGCTGGATTTTCCTCTCTTCCGAGGAATTCTGCTCTGCATGGAGTGGAAGAGCTTTTTCCTGGTCCAAAATTAATGTATTAAAATGAAGGTATATTCAAATAGGGGTTATCGGGATTTGGTTTCTTTTTTTAACAAACCAAGATGGAACAGAGCCCTCCTTTTTAATGGATTCTTGTTGACTTCATTTGCCTTAATCCTTAAAATCCTTCAATAGCTCTCTTTCAGGTGAAGGATTATAATTTTTAATTCAAAGGGCTTCCACACAAGGTATTTCCTGGTGTATTTTCTCATTGCTGAGTCCAGTTCAGTGATAAGTTGTTTTGCAAACATTTTGTTTGTTGATCTCACTGTGATGCCCAGCAGATTCATCATTGGTGAGCCTTGGTGGAAAAATGTTGGAGGAGTGTATTCTGTTCCACTTCTAATTTGAGCACTTTTAAACATTTTTTAAAGGTAGAAGTTGCAATGGAAGGCTTAAACTCCTTTTTTTTCCCTTTTAAAGTAAGGCATAGTGTTCTCTGCATGATTGAGGAAAGTAGTAGGGAAGGTCTCTTGCAGCTAATGTTCACTTTTACAAATACCACTTATGCAGTGACTTATCATCCCAGTACTCTGAAAATCTGACTAGTGATATCTTGATGGCATAGACTAAGCCAAGATTTACAGAAAAGTCAAAAGTGAGGATGGTTAAACTATCTCATATTTGTCTAGGACCAGAAATGGTGCATATAGGAAACTTCTGTGTTTCAGATGATACACAGCCTTTCACTGACAGGTCTGACCCAGCATCTCTCGTGCTGCTGGCTTGTCTGTAGTCCCCACAAACCTCATCTGTGTGACTATAACATTCTTGGTCGTTTCCAGAGAGAGTTCTAGAACTGACTGGCTGCCAAGCAGCCTTTGTTTCCCAGCGATAGGAGAACAACTTCTCTCTTTGTAAATGAGAACATTTAATGAAGTGAAAACGCAGTGGAGAGAAAAACCACTTAAGCCTCCTTTGAGCAAGGGCTGCTGTGGGGCTGCAGTGCTGAGGGAAAGTCCCTGCAAAAAGCAAAGTGTAACTGTGCTGGTGGGACTGGCTCGTACCATGAACGTGTCCTTGGAGGACTGTTCCTCCTCCCAGAACTGGCTTTGGGGGGGTGTTTCTGTCCAGAGAGCTGACTACCTCTATATTCAACATGTTTGTTCTTTCCCAAGCTGCAGTCCTGTTCACGTTCCCTCTTTCTGGTGCCTGGATGTGTTACCTTACTGAAAAAACCTATTTCTAGAGCTTTTTGAGGTGTATCCGCTCTAACCATCTGTTTTCTTCCACACACACCCCCGAGCTGATCACTGCCATGTGAGCTGCCATCCCTCAGACACTGGCACAGAGATCACACTGCTTTGTGCAAGTATAATGATTTTTAAATGTATGGATGAATTATAAGGAGAATGGTAGAGACCTCTGAACAGAAGTATATGGAGCATGAGAAGGTATCTGCTGCTCTGTGAGAGTTCATCCAGAATCATTCCTTTCCAAATGCAGCTGCCAAGAATTTGAAGCCTCTTGGTTGCCCTCCCATGAGTCAGTGCTTTTCCTATTGATCTGCAGTGCTCTAATGCAGGGGGAGGAAGGGATATAGTGATGTGCAGGAATGATCAGGCTGTTGGAATGCAGCCTGTCGGGCCAGGGCAGCATCCTGCTGGAGTGACCCTTCTTGTTTCTTGTGTCTTTATGAATAATTCAGAAATCCCACATGTATGGGATTAGTGCCCACACATGGGCAGGTGCTGCAGGGAGGAATTAAAGTTAGCATGTGGCACACATCGAGTGCTGCAGACTAGACTGGGTTGCCAGGATGAATCTGTTTGTGGGCTCTCTTGAGGTGCCCTTGGAGAATGTTGTGCTGCTCTTGGAAGGTCACTCTTCCAGCAATTTGGAACAGAAAGCATCAAAAAGAAATCAAACATCTTGACAGCTTGATTCATGCAATTAAGCTGTTAAAGCACTAAATATGTTTCATTTTCCAAATGGTGACTGAAATTCTTATTTCACTAGGTTAGAATTTCTGTTTGGAGGATTCAGCTTCTAGAACAGCATAGCATAAAATTGCTTGTAAGATTTTTTATTCTTTTTTTTTTTTTTAGTGTAGAAGGTAGTTTTGAGTCATCTAATGGAAATACTGAACAATCCCTATCCCCAAAGGCAGGAGACTGGGAATATATTAATCTGGCCAGAGAAGCTGAGTAATTTACTTGCATAAATGACTGACTTTTCCACTGAAGGGCTGAGCACATGCCCATTATCAAGGTATTTTATTAGCCCTAGGCATGGCTTGAGAAGCAAAAAGCTAGATGTCTTTGGTCCTCCTGAAAACTGGTTTGGGATCATACCCAGATGCTGTTTGAAAGGTGGTATTTTGAAAGGAACTCATTATTCCTGATAGTCGAATTCCAAAATCTAAGGGCAGCAGCAGCAGCAAGTACAATTCCCTTGGCTATGAAAAACGACTGCAGTGGGTTTAAAATAGTCTGACTTCTGAATTGCTTTCATGTCTTTAAACACAGCTGAAATACTAGCAAGGATAAAAGTGGAATAAATTCTGTTATTTTGACTCTTCTCTGAGCACGAGTTGCTAAGGGAAGCAGTTGGAAAAGAAGCTTTATTACTGCGCTGTTTTGGTTGAAATTATGCCTGTCAGTGCTCTTGCTGTTAACATGCATTAAGAAAGTTAAATTTGTTGTTCAGGCTGCTTCACCAGGCTGTGTTTTTCTTGATGCACAATGCAGCTTCTAATATATCAGAGTATACAAATGTTCCAGAGGCTGGTGGAAAGCTGTAAAAGTGCATTATTGGGGAACTGCAGAATTGCAGGCTTAAAATCATTTTTTAAAAGACCTGTACACGGGTGTCTCTCTCAGCCAAAGAGGTGTGTTGCAACTTCTCATGTCAAGCCCAGCAGCAGCTGTAGAGGTTTTGAGGGTGAGCACAGCTGTGCTTTTCACCTGTGCTCCACCTCAGAATCTCCACACACCGTATGTGTCACAAGTGGCAGGAGAAAACGATGACATGTAGTCGTGTCCTTGCAACACCATTCTTAGGTGCCCTGAGTCCTACAGCAACAGCATTTCATTCTTGCATGGAGTCCCTCAGGGTTTACTGCAGCTACTTTGCTTTTGAGGAACTAATTGTCTTTTGTGATTGTATTTATAGAGTGAAATTGGGATTCTGAGACAGAGGTGGGGCATATCTAATGATTTTATTTGTAAAGAGAGACCTGTCTGTCTTGGTTTAACCACACCTTTATGATACAGGGAATGTGCAGCATTCTGTAATACACTCTGCTTTATCAGACTGCCGGGGGAATATTGGATAATGCAGTTCAGTTATTTCCTGTCTGCAAAGCTGGATTTGAGACATAAATTGTGGTTCAAAACACTTCAGCAACGCAGCAAAATCCCTTCAGTTCTGTTAGAAAATAAAATCAGCGTTTGATCTTTCTTTAATCTTCTCGTGTTCTTTTAATAGCGCAGTCTTGGCGACGCATGTGCTGCTTGACTCACGTGTCTCTTGCTGTGTTGTACCACAAATTACAGGTTTTCTTCCCGTGCTGTGTTGGGCCATGGTCAGGGAGGATCTGGCAGTGTCCTGTAGTCTTTAGCAACTTTCCCCTGCCCACTCTGCCCTGTGGGCATGTGGAAGACACAGCCATGCTTGAATCAGATGGATTATTTTGAAGTGGCCATGGGTTTACTCTAATCGCTTTTTATTCAAACCAGGCTGTTCTGAAAAATGATGCATTACAGGAACATATTGGCAATGGTACATAAAAAACCCTAGCCTAATTTAAGATCCCAATAAAATTGACTGTGAGCAGTTTTCAATACTCTGTGTGCGTTTTCTTTAGGGAGAAAGAATCCTGTGCTGCTGTTAATCTCTTTGGAACCTTCAAGTAGTTTGCTGTAAGCATTCAGCTTGCCAGCTTTTGGCAGATAATTATTTTGTTCTTTTCCGAATTGAACACATTCAATTCAGTCTTCTCATTCAGAACAACAAATTCTTCTTGGGCATTTCTTTATCCACAGTTAAATAAACACTCAGGAGCAGGTAATGTTCTGATTTGCAAGCATTCATAGGGCAAATGGGAAGTGTTTTGAGGGCTTAGATGGGAAAAGCATCAATATGTGCAATGAAGGAGACTTGCAAAAGGCTTGTCATAGAGGAGACTGTCCAAAGGGGAAAATTCATGGTCATCCAAATGTAAAAAACACTTTGAAAATAGTGAGAAAAATGTTAGGTATCTACTGCCCTTGCTCTCCCATCTATAAAAAATTGTTGTAACATAAGGTCCTCAAGTAAAACAAAAGAAAAGTGTTAAATGAAGCAATCTGAAAACCAGAAATACTTCTCAGTTCTGTTTCTTTTTTTTTTTTTTTTTTTTTTTACTTCGGGCAATATTTAACTACAATCACTGCAGTTAAAAGAGGGATTAGTTAGGAACAATGCTGAGACTTGTTCACTGAGAGGGCTGAGATGTTCTTGAGCAGCTAAAATGTACAGCCCTCTGTCCAGAACATGAGCCTTATAAAAGAAATAAGAAAATTCTTTGCCATGCTAATAGGACAAAAGAAATAAGAAGCTTCTTATACCATGTTAATAGGACCTGTCCTCCCTTTGTGCTGGAGCTGTGAAGGCTTTTTCCCCCCAGTGCTGGCTCTTGTGTTCCAGCACTAATGCTCTGTCACTTCTATTGTGCACACAGCTCTGAGCCCAGAAATTATTGCTATTCTGTGTTTAAACAAAACCAGCTGTGCACAGATGAAGTTTGAAGAAGGGAGCATGTGTACCCCTGCCCTCGTTGTACTTCTGCTGCCTTACAGAGGAGCTTTATGAACTCGGGGCAGTCATGCTGCAAAAATGGTTTAAAAATATGCACGGGGGGAAAAAGCCAGCACTGTTTTAGTGCCTTGCCCCACTGTCACCATAGTAACACTGCCTTCAAACTAGGTTCGAACACTGGTAATAAACTGAAGTATTTTAATTGTTCTAAAGGGAGAATTAAGAGACCTTTTCTCCTCTAGACTCGCCACTGCATACTTTGTGCAGCTGCTGCTTATTTTGTTCCACACCCTCTCCCTGTTGGTGCTGCAGCCCAGCTGTATTCACAGCAGTTCAAATCATCTAAAAGGACAGAATGCATATTTCAGCTGTTTTAAAGAGTTGTTTCTTGATGTTCTCTCTAATTTACTTTATTTAAGCTTTCTTCTGCACTGGGGCACCTTGTAAAATCCTGTTCACCAAAGCCAAGGAGGTTCTGATAACAGCAAAAATGAAGGAATTCAGGATGTGGAAAGCAGGCTAAAGAATTAGTTACTTAAGAAAAACAGCCAAAGAGAGGTAGAGGAGTAGTAGTGACTATGAAAGAAAAAAAACCCACACATTTGTTTTCTATGGCCACTGTGGTTCTAAAATTAAAATTTAATGAGTTTTCTAATGGGGATAACACCCATTTTCCTCTTACCTGTTTTACTGATCCCAGATTCTTTACTATCCTGGGTGTGTCTGATTTAATATTATCTTCTCTCTGTGTGTCAACTATTTAGGAGGTAACTTATTTCACCAGAACCAAAGCTTTTTGCTAGCTCTCCATTATTGCAAAAAGTTCACATTTTCAGAAGTATGAAATGCCTCGTTGTATTAGAATGACTGACTGTTGTTGGACAAAACTGTGAACTGATAAACTGCAGTGAAATCATTATGAATACTCTGCACAGGGAGCTTGAGAGCTCTGTTAGCTTAAGAAATAGCTTTTGAAATGTTTTTATTGGGCCTTTGGGAGCTGTAAGAAAATCCCTCTGGACAGCTCGGTGAAACACCAGTAATTAGCATGTGGGGTTTTTTTTTAATCCTACATATAATTGTTTTGTCCTGTGGTGTTTTAGAACTAGAGGGTCTTATTTTCCTGTTACTGCTGACAAGAGCTTTGTCGTTGTACAGAATTAACAACTTCCTTTTTGGAGGGAGGGGAAAAATGAGGTATTTTGTGTTTTAAAAACGGTTTTACTGGAAAGGAGCGTATTAATAAAAGCATTGTTTGGAATACACTGGGACTCCTGCCTAGAATGTGCATTCAGGAAGGCTCAGCCCCTTCCACAGGAGCTCTGAAGGGCCTTGAGCCTCAATGCTGGTGGCATCAATGAAGGAATTCTGCCTGCACCCTCAGGAATTAATTGTGATAATTGTTTGTTTTCTTCTCTTTCCATCTGTCTAGGCATATGAGAGAAGGTTTCCTACGTGTCCTCTGATCCCTATGTTTGTAGCCAGTGACACTGTAAATGAGTACAAGAGTGAGGATGAAGCCATCCACGTGATAGAGCGGCGCTGTAAGCTGGACATCGATGCACCACGGCTCCTGAAAAAGGTGATTTGCTTCTCAGTGCACATTTTATACTTTAGGTTATCCTTCCCCATGAGTATTGTATCTTAACACAATCTGCCTTATCTTCCTCAGATTGCAGGAGTGGATTATGTCTACTTTGTCCAGAAGAACTCCTTGAACAGGCGAGAAAGGACTTTGCATATAGAAGCCTACAATGAAACCTTCTCTAATAGAGTCATCATTAACGAGCACTGCTCTTACACAGTGAGTAGCAGGCTCTTGGTGGTGCTACAGATGGAGCTAAGTCAGTGTTTAGATTTCAGGACTCACAAACAGAAGTTGGGTTGTTCTTGACTTTTGCCTTGCAAGAAAAAAATAACCAACACACTGCCACGAGTGATAATTGTTGTCAGTGTTAAATGTGACACGCTTGCTTGAAGAACTGAGACACGTTTGGCACCCTCTTGCTTGAGCATCTTCTCAGAGAGCAGAACACAACATAATTTGCTGTGTTTGACAGCTCTGTTTAGGCAAATCTGTGGTCTATAACAGCAGTGTGGGCCTTGGTGAGGCTGATGACACCCTGACAGAACTGTCAAAGGAAAGTTCAGCAGAGCTATTTTGCCTTCTGCTCAGCTCAGACTGAAGTTCATTGAGTCAGCTATGTTTTAACCTATTTTTTCCCATTGTTCTTTGTCTTCAGTGCAAATGTTTTCTGATCCAGAGGAGTCTGGTAGCATGCCTACTGCTCTGCTCTGGTCATAGTTTATTTCTGCATGGCTTAACCCATGCTCATAGGCTCTTACAGCACATGCTATAGCAGCAGAACTTCAAACTGATGTTAAAGGTCAGATTAAAGCTAACAAATGTAACTAATTTATCTCTATTACAGCATTCCTTTTATGTACAGGTCATAACATTTTCTGTTGTGTACAGACCTGTGGTTAAAAGATCACTGGATGTCAAACCCACTTGACACTATTATCTGATTTTGTTATTATTATTTCTGCCATTATTCCCACGGCAAGTTTAAAAATACTTTTCCACCTCCAGTTTTTCTGTGAAAGCTCAATTTAAACAGGGGAAATGCTGTACAGAAAAGTGCATGTGGTAAATATGTACAAAACACACTTCTCCTTGCCCTTGCTCTGTTCAGTCAAGAAATTAGTAGGTAAATGCAAAACCAGATTTTTAATGGAAGAATAAATTGTTTCCAAAAGTTCCTTCTTATTGAAGGTAATTTATAATTAAATTTAAGAAAATACAGGAAGGTAACATGATGTTATTATTATTTGTACTTAGTTAGGCTGTACAAGCTATTCTTGTACCTCCTGTTCCCTAAAGCAGAAGAAACAGAAGAAGGGAAACTGTTTTCTGTAGTTATCTCCTTATAAAGTGTTGATACTGTTCCAAGTCAATTTTAGCATGTTTTGAGGGGGAGGGGAACCCTAAGGCATCAGGACAGTTGCATGCTCATGAATCCAGCCTTTGTATAAGGACAAATTTGGAGTCCAGCCCCCAAATGGCTTAAAAAGTCTGTTTTAGCTGAAGAGAGTTTAGAAAACAGCTTTGTGTAAAAGTCAGCATCAATCACAGAACTTAGGTTGGAAAAGACCTGTAAGATCAAGTCCAACTATGAGTAACAACATGTCTGCTTCAGGATGATCTCAGCAAACCAAGAGAGAATCTAAGATGGAAGGTGGAAATGCTCTAAGACAGAGTATTCAGCTAAATGAGAAGCTTACACTTTTTTCTATGGCATTATCATGGGAGAAAAAACTAAAGTAGTGTTTGTTCTACAAAATACTGAGGTACCTCGTAGGTCAGCGAGGAACAGTCTGTTGCAGGATGTCTTTTGAAAACATGTCTGGACTACAGTACTTGGAAGTGCTCACACTGCACTTGCTGCAGGGCTCAGCCTGGCTGAGCTGGCCTGGGCTGTCAGTCACAGCAGAAAGTTCACTGTGGAGGCTTTTACCCTGTTCCACAGATACACTGCAGTGCCAGCCCTTATCTAGAATGAGATAGTGTGTAAATATGCCATTCTTCTGGCTCTTGGCTGGTGCACTGGTGTTTCTGCCCCCTCCTCTTTCTTGTCAATTAAAAAAAAGAGCCATGGGACCATAGAGAGGGCCCCTCAGCTTTTTGTCCTTTAGTGTTGCCTCTTCCCAACCCTGTTTTGCAAGTGAAGGAAGACTGCAAATTCCACTTGAATGTTTTTTGACTGTGTGAACCTGTAAAAAAGAAACATCTCAAGTATTGTGAAGGGAAAAAGCCCTAAATGGGTAACTCAGCCTATGTGATCTTTTAACTTGCAGGTTCATCCTGACAATGAAGACTGGACCTGTTTTGAACAGTCAGCAAGTCTGGATATCAAATCTTTTTTTGGTTTTGAAAGCACAGTGGAAAAGATTGCCATGAAGCAATACACCAGCAATATTAAAAAGGTGAGCCTGCAGTTGGGAAGGAGGTGCCTGACTCCAAGTTACCGAAACACAGTGAGGCTGCTGCTAAGTAACAGGCTGCTCTGCTCAGAGAGCTGGGCTGCTTCCTCTTTAGCTTGGGGCAGTGTGTCTGTGGAGGTCTGTGTTTTAAGTGGAATCTTTACAGAGATCTGCCCACATAATAGGTTTTCAGCCCAACCCTTTCTGTGTCTTCAGTGGGGTTTTTTTAAGTAGCTGAAGCAAATTTTCTTTTTTGAAGGGAAAAGAAATAATAGAATACTACTTGAAGCAGCTGGAGGAAGAAGGAATAACTTTTGTTCCTCGCTGGACTCCTCCTGTCGCATGTAAATCAGAGAGCAGCACATCCCACACAAGGAGACCAGTTTCACCTGCTATTAATATACCAGAGTCTGCCACAAAGGAGGGCTCAAACAACAAGGAGATCCTCAACACCTCCAGCAGCCCCTCGGAGCCCACTGCAGGAACGCCGGATGGTATGGTGGTCCAAGGGGTTCTCCTGGGGTTCTTGGTACTGTAGAGCCTCTCAGTGCTGTGCAGCTTCCTGTGGGCAGCTGGAAAACCCCGTGTTGGCTCTTTGTTTGGTGACATGCAGTGTTAATGTGCTGGCTCACCAAGCAGGGACATGTGGGGTAGCTCAGGGAGCTGTTAGGGGCTGATGTAGTAAATGGAGATCAGGTATGAGCAGAAAAACCCTTAACTGTTCATTAGGTTGCTAATGAATGGCCACCTACTTGCCCTGAAATTCAGGGATGGGTATAACTATAGGAATAATGGGTAGGAAACAGCTGAAGCTTCCCTGGACACAGTCTTCTCTTGTATCTTCCTTCCCCTCATTAATAAGGGGATTTAGGGAAATTCTTGCACTGGGAGATCAAAGCTTCTCTAAGTAATTCTAGAAGCAGCAAACCCTATGGTGCTATGGATTGATGAATCTGAATATACTGGCAAAATGCTTTTGTGGAAGTCTGCTTTTTCTCCTTTCTTAGTTGCAGAAGGAGAATTTATCTTCTCAATTAAGACGACTGTGTGTGTTGCCTTGCTCATCTTTTTGTTAATTCAAAGAAATTTTATTCAGTTCTGACTGTTCAGAACGCAGCAGCTGCTTCTCTGCCCGAGGTGGCATCATATCAGCTCCCTTGGTGCCTTGGCTAGGCCAGCCCAGGGCCACTCTAATCCCCTGTACCTCTCTCTTTAGACAAACTAGACGCAGACTACATCAAGCGGTACCTGGGGGACCTGACCCCCATGCAGGAGAGCTGCCTCATTCGGCTGAGACAGTGGCTCCAGGAGACGCACAAAGGCAAAGTAAGTTACTGAGTAACCACTCGGGTGGTCTCTCGTGGCTCAGAGTGTGTGATGTACAGGGTGGGCCTGCTGAAACATCCTGCCACACCCCCTGTGGCTGACTGGTCCTGTTAAGTGACCCTCTGTTATCAAAACCTAAATTAAAACAGTGGCAACAGAAGGAGTTTATTGTGACTGCCCTGCTCACTTTTCCAGCTGAGGGGCTTAAATAATTAGCATTAAAGCCTCTCAGAATGTCAGTTAAACCGTCACAGGGGAATATCAGCTGTTTTATAAGTCTTCCTGATTTCTACAATAACCTTGTTTTTGCATTTGTTTGCTTTGGCCAAACATCATAGTCTCAAATACTGAGAAGGAAGCAATGGGGCTGGTTAAATCACTGATAGCAAGGCTGTTTTTTTTCCAATAGCTTTTTATTTGCATGTGTGTCTCAGCTTCCTCTTACTTAACAATAAAATGCAGTCTGTGTTCTGTCCTGATTTATTTAGATTGGACTGTCTTGGTATGGTCGTTCAGATGGAAATGATTACATTAGAGTTCATGAAATTTTTATATCCCTTGTGAAGGTACCTGCAGTACCTGACAGGGCTCATGACTTTGTTTCAAACAAAGGCTGATTTCCTTGAGTAACTTCCAGTGTTACACACCCTCCTCCTGCATTCGTGCAGGGCTGCACATTTTTCAGCTTCACATTTTTCAGTTTGTTTTCCTGTTCATGTTTTAAACCTTGAATACAAAATTGGGTTTGTTGGGGTTTTTTTTGATAGATCCCAAAGGATGAGCACATTTTAAGATTCCTGCGTGCCCGGGACTTCAACATTGATAAAGCAAGAGAGATCCTTTGCCAGTCACTGACGTGGCGTAAGCAGCACCAGGTAGATTATATTCTGGACACCTGGAACCCTCCACAAGTCCTTCAGGATTACTATGCAGGAGGCTGGCATCACCATGACAAAGGTATGGATATTGAATAGCCTTTTTATGTTCTGAATCAAAGGTGATAGTTGTCCCACTGGTAAACTAGGGGGGACTGGAAAGATGATTAAAACTTCTCAGTTATTATGTAATAAAGACACTTAAATTCCTAGAATCATAGAAGGGTTTAGGTTAGAAGGGACCTTAAAATAATCTTGTTCCATTCCCCTGCCATGGGCAGGGACAACTTTCACTAGACCAGAGCTTGCTCAGAGCCTTATCCAACTTGGCCTTTGAACACTTCCAGGGATGGGGCATCCACAGCTTCTCTGGGCAACCTGTTGCAGTGATGTTGCCAACTCTGCTGGAGGCAGACTCCAGGATCAGAGACTTTCTGACTAATACCGACATATTTAAGTCTGCTTTGCCAGGAGCTTAAAAAAAGCGATTAATTGAGCTTCTGTAGCACTCTGAGGTGCTTAAAGGGTGTTAGGCAAATGCTGAGTGTGCTCTTTCAGTGATTAAAAGATGTTTGCAAATACGTATATCTTTGTAATCAATTTATTTCTGATGTTGTATAAGTCTGCTGATGGCATAAATGAATATTTATTTGGCATTACAATCAGCTTAATGATGAGAAGTGGAATGTTGCAAAAACATCAAATAGAGCAGGTTTATTTAAGAAGAGAAGGAACTTTGGCTGAATTCCCTTTGCATGGTGAGCCACAGCCAGATCTTTGCAGCACAGATGACTGTGCCTGACACGCTCCCCTGTCCCTCTGCTTTATCGAGCACTGATCTTGTTGCTAATACCTACATAGAAATGAAACATGTTGGAATTTGTGGCTTGAGGCAAGCTGGGCTCTTTAGATAAGGAAATGATCTCTTATTGTGAGCGATCTGGGTTCTGATTGAGTCTTTTCCCACTAGGCACCATTGTTTCTGCATGGCTCTTCCTGTTACATGCAGTGTATGAAACAGAACAGGATGCTGTCAGCAGTAGTGGCCAGGAGACAGGGAGGACGTAGCAGAGGTTTAATCAGAGCTTGAATGGCTCTTCCCTGCTGCTTTGGGTTTGACAGACCTCAAACTGAGAAAATGGAAAGTGAGAATGTGCTTGTAAAGATTGTAGGGAAAAAGACCTGTGAATAAATCCTCCCTTTCACCCAGTTCCTTGTCCTTACTTTGCAGAGGCTTCCTCTGTCAATAGCACATAACTGGGTCCTGCCAGTGAGCAGAAAGGTACAGAACACATCAAAGGCTTGTTTAATGTTCTTCTGAGAAGTTCTTCAGTCTTGTGGTGAACTTCATGCCCCCTCCCTTCCCCTCCAGATCCTTTCATCTCTCCTGCAACTTGCCCACAAGTAGAGCCTGGCTTTGTCAATAATAGAAACACAATTTCAGAACGGAGCAATTCTCTATAATTTAAAATTTTACAGTGCTATGTTCTTTTTTTAAACCCTCTTTTCTAGTATTGCTTCCTTCCTCCTACATATGCTAAATGTGCCAAACTTAAGCTGGCTGAGTGCTTATGGCTTTCAGTGCTGAAGCAAAAACAGAGTGATTATGAAGCGTGTTGTCTAGAATGAGCTATTAGTGCTAAAGAAAAAAGTTATTATTTTGGCTTCCAATTAGCACAGTTTTCTATACATCTGAGTGGCTTTTATTTTGACAGGAATGCTTCAATCTAATGTCTTTTTAAAATCACAAAGCTCTAATGGAATATAAAATACACAGTAATAATACAGCGCTGGCAGCTGGGACTCTCCTTCATGTGTCATTTGGGTGGACCAGGGTTACTAAGCTGTTAATTTGGGTTTGAATGTGGACATGTATCCATGAGGGAAGGAGGGGGACCTACTCTGAAGCTTAATATCAGTTTTTGTTTAGTGTTTCAAAAGCTAAACAGTACATTCCAAGATAAGTGTGTGCTGATGTTAAAATAATGTTTTCTTTTAGTCCACCTGATAAAACACAAAATACTGTGAACTTGCATGGGGGTGGTGTCTGCCAAATAAATAACTTGCCTTGACTCTGCAGTTTTAGTTATGTGTTGGTTTTTTTAATAGTGTATTTCTTACAGTTTCTTTCCTTATGTCTCAGAGGACAATGATAATTTGATACCCCTCTTGCAGCTGGTGCAGGAGTGTGAAACTGCACAGACAACGGGACTTGAGGGAGATTTTCATGTAGAAAGCTCTCTTTTTTACCTTTTTTATTTTCTGTCCTAACATACTTTTATAAATTGGTGAATATTTAGCCTGTGTGTTAGAATAGATGAAGCAAAGCTTAAAGAGTGCATCACACCTTTGAGAGGAGGCTGGGTTGCTTTGGACAACCAGCTCCTATTAGGAAGGGCCAGAAATGCAAGCTTTGGTTCTCAAATTCAGCCAACACAGTTATTTAGCTTAATGCCTCAGTATCCTGCCAGTGTCAGTGTGCAGCCAGATGACTGTGGAAAGGCAGGGCTCGAATGCAGAGGGTCCAGCTGAAGCTGATCCCAGGAGCAGAGTCTGTTCTCACCAGCTCAACCTGCATAAGTGAGGCTGTGTGCCAGTTCCGCAGAGTGTGCAGTGACAGAGCTCAGAGTGTGGCTCCAGCAAACACTGCAGAAGGCAAGGCTGGGTTAACACTTTGTTTCATTCATTCCCAGAACTCAGTGTAGCTGCTTCTCCAGAAAGGTTGTTGTGAACTATCCAGAGCAGTATTGCATCATGTGTGATAGAAGCTTTACAGCCTTCACTGCAGCTCCACAGTTACAGGAAACACTTGAGTTCATTAGTGTATCTGAGCTGTCCTGGAAGCTAATAATAGTCCTGTGTCATTAATTGTGTGTACCGAGGTGCTTGAAGTCCTTTGAACTCTCCTTGAAGGCCAGGGAGCTATTTTTGTATCAGAATGTCTTTGCAAACTTTCGCATCAGAAAATCTTTAATCTCCTGATTAAAGTTTTGCAGTTCATTTACAGATAATCTGTTGGTGTAGCTGCACAGGGTGAAGTTCATGTTGCTGTCTGCTCTGGGTTATTCGTCTTCCAGGGGAGTTTTAGCTGATTATGGTTTGTTTCCTTTTGAAGCTTTAGCATAAAACCAGCTCGCTGAAACTGTCTCTTGCTGTAAAGTAAGGGTCACTTTGGTGGTTTGGTCTCTTTGTGCAGATGGTCGCCCGCTGTACGTGCTGAGGTTGGGACAGATGGACACCAAAGGTTTGGTGCGAGCTCTGGGGGAAGAGGCCTTGCTTCGATACGTGAGTATCTCTCCAGCCAGCAAGTTGCTAACAATGTGATATTCTCCTTTAGAAGTTTCCTCTGCCAGAGCATTCATCCCTCTGGGTGTTTTAATGTACTCTCTGGCCGTCTGTTTTTTGGTTTGAATACATCTGAAAGCTCCTGGGAGCTGTTTCTTCTGCCTTCTTTCCAACTGCAAACTGATGGTGGAAAGGCGTAGTCTTGGCAGCTCCTGGAGTTACTGGTTGGCATTTTCAAAGATTCTTCTGCACTTGTGCAGGGCTTCAAATGGAAGACTCCTGCATTTGTACAGAAGAGAAAGCACCATAGAATTTGTCAAGCCTGTACTCAAAGGAGAAGAATAATTTTAAGAAAAAGTGCTTGCCTGTGGCTCTGCCTTCTCTAAAGGCATCACTCACACTGTGCTATTGTGGATCAGCTCAGTTTCCAAGCAGAAAGCTGGCAGAATTCCAGGCTTGCACTAACTTTTTTTGACTCCTAATAATGACAGTCATAGCCATAGTAACTGTTAGAAGCAGAGACTGGATTTTAGTTTTCTCTTCCAGTGGCATTTCCAGGCAGACAGTAAATTTTGTTTGCCCTAGTTCTGTTTCAAGGTTACTTTCTGTGATTTCAAAAGGGGCTTTAATTTCTGAGTAATTAGGTGTAATTGTAGTGATTTCTAGTTCATTCTTTGTGGGGAAAGAATGCTTATGCTGGTTTGATCTTGTAGTTTTAATTAGTCTTTGGATATAAACATATTTTTCTTTATCCCACCTATTGAGTTTGAGACTTCTCTAATCCACACACCTTCTTGTACAGGTTCTTTCAATAAATGAAGAAGGACTGAGGCGATGTGAGGAGAATACAAAAGTGTTTGGCAGGCCAATAAGGTAAAGTAGCAAGTGGATCTGCTCTTTGGGAATTGCCTGCTTTCGTGGTGTGCATGGGGGCAAGGGCTCAGCTCTTAGGGGGAGTCATGAGGCTCCTATGAAACCTGGGGTCTAGTTTTCCAAGTACTGGCATGACTTTGTGTGAAATTCAGTCAAAAATGGTTTGCTGTCCCATCCTTAAGTCACTGTAATGATCACTTATGAAATTGTTAACTGCAAAGTGGATTTAAGGGTGTGGAATGAATGCAGGACTGTCCTTGGAAAGATCCTATGTTTCTTGGCCTCTCTTCAACTTCTCCCTCCTTCCCTTAATCTGTAAGGTCCAGGGATGTGTGGTATGTCTGCTTATCTTTTCCCTGTTACAGAACTTGCTGTCCTGGCCCTCAGAGGGAGGTCAAATCCAAGGGATAGGTTTCGTGTGTGTAGCTGAAATTGTGCTGCCTACTAGATCTTCATTTGTAGCCGTAATCCTAAAGGGCTGCATATTAAACATTTAAAGTGAAACAAAGAAGGGTTTGGTGTTTCATAGAAGCCTTATGCATAATGGAATGGCTGCTGGCTGGTGCAGCACAGCTGTAAATCTTGAATTCCTGCCCAGGGCGAGACCTGAACTTGGAAAGTAACTGAAACACATGCTGATGCTCAGTATTAGTATTAAGAACATATTTCTCCCTGTAGAAGAAGCTTCTCTCCCCGAGATCTGACAACAGAATTAGCTTTGACATGTGTTGGCACCATTACTGCAGTGTGTGAGCAGGAAATCTGCACCCTGAATGTGAAATTGCTTCATGGCAGCAGCGTGGCTACTTAATTTATCTCTCAGTAAAAGCAATGGTTTAATATTTGGGCTGGCTGTAGACAGGTTCCTTTTTAGGCTGCATATGAACCTTTACCTTGAGTCTAAACTATCTGTGGGGGAATCTACATGATGTGCAAAGTGATCTTTGCATGCTCTTAAGACAGACCTTAAACTCCCATGAGTACAGACAGCACAAAGCAAGGAGGTGAAAGAGGAGAAACCTAAACCTGCAGAAGGCTCCACACATTTCAGTATATCGGGCACTTGCATAAGAAAGGAGAATTTTGATGCTATTGAGATTTTTTTAATTTATGTTTGTCTTTCTCAAATTCAGCTCCTGGACCTGTCTGGTAGACCTGGAAGGCTTGAACATGCGGCATTTATGGAGACCTGGTGTCAAGGCATTGCTGAGAATCATTGAGGTGGTCGAAGCCAATTACCCCGAGACTTTGGGTCGTCTTCTTATCCTGAGAGCACCTCGAGTATTCCCAGTTCTCTGGACACTGGTATGTTTGTAATTGAAGGTATTCCTTAGCTCTCTCAGTACACAGCTACACTTGTTGTTTGTAAAAGCACTTTAGAGTTCAGGTTTTATGAGCAGGAAATGCTGCCATTTGGAAACATTTCTTTTATAGGATTCCTGGAAGGGATTAACGCACTACCTAAGAACTTGCTCACATAGTTGTTTAATTTGGCTTCTTTGTAGTGTGAACTTTTTGTAACCAGGATGGTAACACTTGATGTGATCAAACTGACTCCTTCAAAATTGACTTGAGAAAAATGGGAGAGCCTGATCTATTCTGTTTTTCTTTGTTTCCAGGTTAGTCCATTCATTGATGACAACACTAGAAAGAAATTCCTTATTTATGCTGGGAATGACTACCAGGGTCCTGGGGGACTGCTGGATTACATTGATAAAGAAATTATCCCTGATTTCCTTGGTGGAGAGTGCATGGTATGAATATAAACTATTGCATATACAGCAAGTTATCTGTGGGGGGTTTTTTTATTTTATTTTTCTACTCCTCTAAACAAAGAAGCCTTTAAGCCCAGAGTGATTCCTAGTGTAGTGTGGAGATGGGGGCTATGATGTAGGACTCCAGGCTTAGTGGTGTGTTCTGGATCCACTTCAAAAAAAAAAGTACAAAGCTTGTTTACAGTGAGTATCAAATAACTTATCAAAATAGCCAAGCACAGTTCAAAGCCATAGTCTGTTACCTGACAAGTTCAAGCAGACAAGGTTACACAGCACTGAGCAAGAGCTGTCACCATCAGCTGATCAGAAGAGTCTGTGTGACCTAAAAGAACTGATACCATAAGGAGCCCAAGGAAACATGAGGCACATCTGCTGACAGGGCTCAGCAGACATCCCTGTCTCCTCACACAGGGTGTGCATTGACCCCCAGCAAAACAGGAAAAATTGTTTTACTGCAGGGCACTGTAATTTCTCAGTCCCTTGTCACATGCCTTAGTAGCTGTTTCCTGCCTAGGCTTTGGGTATCAGTTGAATCTGGCATTGTAACATCTTGATGATACTGTCAGGTCTGTTTTGCCTTTAATGTTCTTGACAACACAGGCTCGCTGGGGGATTTTTTTTCTGGAACCTCCATCATAGTAACACTTAGGTTATTTTCTTTTTCTGAATTCAGCTGTGTTAAAATAGAATCTCAGGCTTGTGTTTTAAGCCCCTGTACACTTTCTAGATTAATTTCTGTACTGTTCTTGAAAATTCATCTATGCCTGTTCAAATACAGTCTCAAATGATAATGAAGTACAGTTAGACGTGTTGGAGTAGAGCATGTGTTTATCTTCAGTGGGCTGCTTTTTGCTGTAGCAGTAGCTTTCAGTGTTATCTAATCTGGAGCTCAAAGCTGGCAAAATCCACTGTGTAAGTAAGCAAAAATGAATGTTACCAGAAAGCAAATTGCTACAATACTTCCTGCCAGTTACAGGCAGTGGCAGAATCTCTCTGTTCTTCTTTACTTCTGGGTGTTTGAACAAAAGTGACTTTCCTGAGAACTTTTCACTTCTCTGTTGTAATTCAGTTACCAAACACTTCTACTGCCCCAGACACTTCTGTAGTTCTCTAAGTCTGTTGCTGGAGGCTTCTTAAAAAAGAAGTTTGCTTAGGGAAGTTGTGTAATCACTTCCAGTACTGGGCTGTCAGACAGTTGTAACTTCAAAACTGTTACCTTCCTGACTGCAATGTCCTTTTACCTGCTTGGAAACTGACTGTATCTGCCCACTACTCATCCTTAAATTTAGCTACCCCAGTTCTTTCAGGTCTCTGTAGGCTCTATTTTTCAGACTGAGTCACTATTGCTATTTCTTAAGGTTTCTGAAGTGGCTCACATCTTTTTTCAGTGTAAGGTGGTATGAGTGATAACTACAGCATTTGCACAGTCCTTTTCTGTGGTGTTGGCTGTTGTGCTTGTTCAAGATCTGTTCCTCCGGTGTCCAGTTCTGCAAACACCTAAACAAGGTCACTGTAAAAATAAAATTATATATGTATAGTGTACAAGCTGTAAAATCACTTTCAGGCTGTTTGCATCTCATTCTTTGGAGTATTGCTGAATGTGAGTTTTTGTTTCTGAAGTGGCAGGCAGAGAGGGAATGATCACAGGAGATGATTGTTATGGCTGTTTGTTTTCAGTGTGAAGTACCAGAGGGTGGGCTGGTTCCCAAGTCCCTCTACCGGACAGCAGAAGAGTTGGAAAATGAAGACATAAAGCTTTGGACTGAAACAATCTACCAGTCTGCAAGTGTCTTCAAAGGAGCTCCACATGAGGTATGGCTGCAGCCTGGCCTTTGCTTTTATCTCAGCTGCTGCTCTGGACTCTCTCTGGTGGACTGAGGAGGGTTTAGAGCTCAATTATTTAGTTGCCATGCTTCCACCTTGCTCTTCTGTAGTTCTGGGGCATAATGATGCTTCAGTTGCTGAAGTTTGTGACCATTCCTGGCATCATCTTCTTGCCATTTAGAGAATATCACTGGTTTTCATTCTGTTCAAAGCCACATTCTTCCAAGCAAAGTAAATACTCTGAGAAGCTGCTTGAGAGCTTCTAAAAGTCGTGTGTTAAATAAAGACACCCCAGCAGGAAGGAATTTCTATCTCAATGCCTTTTTTCAATGAAACTAAGCCCAGCAACAAAAAGCTCTGTTCTTTGTCTTTTTTTTTCTGGTAGGAGTTTGCCTTTATTAAGCAAATTCCTGTTGTCTAATATGACTTTCTTGTCTCAGGTTCTCATTCAGATTGTGGATGCCTCATCTGTGATCACATGGGATTTTGATGTGTGCAAAGGAGACATTGTTTTTAACATCTTCCATTCCAAAAGAGCCCCGCAGCCTCCTAAAAAGGACTCTCTGGGAGCTCACAGCATTACATCTCCTGGTGGGAACAACGTCCAGCTGATAGACAAAGTCTGGCAATTGGGGCGTGACTACAGCATGGTGGAGTCTCCCCTGATCTGCAAAGAAGGGGAGAGTGTGCAGGTGAGGCACCAGAGCCTCGTGTGGGAGCACATGGAGCTCAGCTCCCAAACTGCCTGTTCTCATTCACAGTCCCTGACGACTGAGTGGTGATTCAGTTCCGGGCTCTGTGCTTGCTTTTGGCCAGCACTGCAGCTCGTGTTCCAGGCTGGATGCTGCAGGGAGCAGGGATAGTATGTGCGTGGGATCTGCTGGGAGGGGAAGTCACGTCAGTCCAAGGGAGGCTGATCAGCAAGGAATACAGAGAACCCACCTAGCATGAATGCATATCCAGAAAGTAACAAAACACAGTTTGTGCTGTAATTGTGACTGTTATTTCTGAGGCACAGTCTGTATTTGAAGAATATCATAGTGCCTTCCCTCAGTAATGAGAGAAGTCTGGAAACTAAGACTGAACTTCTGTGTGCTTGTCCTTCTAACAACCACTGTAAGGAGCTCCCCGTGGCCAAAGTTCCTGAAGCTTTTTTATGCCATTTACAACCTGTCTTTTAATTACCAAGTCTGATATTACCTGCAGCATATTTACAGTCACACTCTGCCGCTGCTGTTCCTTTTGATTTGAAATAGGAGTTGAACAGCCTGGGAAAAAGGAGCTCCTTAAGTCACCTGGTTGGAAGTGTTAAACTGGAAATATGGGCAGTAACCTCTTGCACTGCAATCTCTGTGAGGCAGGAGCCTTGACTGTCCTATTAACTGTCTCAAAGGACAGCTGTTAATGAAGATAAATGGAAAAAGTGGATATTGCTTGAAACCAGAACTTTGCCCTTTCAGTTGCCCCTTGACACTCTCAAAAAGCCAGAGGAACCTTTTGTTGGTGTTGTGTCCCAACACTGATAAGCATGTTCTGTGGGGAGCCACAGCTCATCTCAGGCTGAGGAGCTGATATATTGGCATTGGGGGAAAATAACAGGCATGTAGGCATTTCTTCTGAGCTTGGAAAAGAAATTTCAAGCCTACAAATCTTTATTAACAAAGTGAATTTTTAATTTTTGCTGTGTCTGTTTGCAGGGCTCCCATGTGACCAGGTGGCCTGGCTTCTATATTCTGCAGTGGAAATTCCACAACATGCCTGCCTGTGCTACAACCAACCTGCCTCGTGTGGATGATGTATTGGCATCTCTACAGGTGTCCTCTCACAAATGTAAAGTGATGTACTATACAGAAGTGATAGGATCTGAAGATTTCAGGTATGTCTGGCCAATGTCAAACGTTTCTGATACTTAAATGATCAAGCCAGTGTCTAGTTCACTTAAATACAAGTAAATTGTGAGGGCCTTTGAAGAATAAATCACCCAGTACTGGCACTGAGGGCAGCTAATGTGTAAAAGGGGTTAATTAGTTATCTTGTGGTAATCATCACTGGTCACTGCTTTGAAAGCCTTGTGTGAGTTGTTGGGCTTGGCAGGTTGTCCTGAAGAAATGCGTGCAACTCAGAATGGAATTGAGTCGGTTCTGTTGCCTGCCAGTTGATAAACTTGACTGAAATTATTTTTCAGTCCCTTGAACAACGTCTGGGTTTTGTAAGGTGTGCAATGTCCTCATTATTTTATGTGTTGAGGCAGAAAAGCTTTGAGTATCTGCACCAAAACTGTTACTTGCTTTTTTACTCAGTGTGCAAACAAATACAATATAGATCCAGAGCAGAAATCAAAGTCCTTGCATGTTCTGAGGCTTTAAAATTACTTTCTTTTTGATTACAGGGGATCTATGACCAGCCTTGAATCAAGCCACAGTGGATTCTCCCAGCTCAGTGCTGCCACCACCTCCTCTAGCCAGTCTCATTCCAGCTCCATGATTTCCAGGTAGTGCCACAACAGCTGAAAAGCAAATGGATGTGATGGCTGGACCCTCGCCCGTGGCAGCTGACTGCAATACAGCATATTCAACTGGCAATTGTGCAAAAAACCCCACCCCACAAAAGCCTTTTATAGATAGTAAAGTAGCTGTTTGAATTTTACACTTAGTGGTTTTGGTCTTTGTTAGATCCAACAGCTTGTCTCTTGACTTTAACCCTTTTTCCTAACTCAGCCATAAATATTTTTGCAAGTGTGCTTGCACAAATCCTAACTCTGAACACAAGGGCTCTTATTGAAAAGGAAAAACAACAGTGCATCAGTTAAGAATAATTTTTTTTAACTGTGTAGATATTTAAAAGCAAAAAAAAGGAGAAAAACCCTACCAAAAATGCTCCATAGTGCATTAGAGATCAACTGCAAGTCTCCTGTCAGGACATTCCTTGCCATCCTAAGAAATCCCCTGTGATCTTCCAGTGCTGTAAACTGTTCTCCCATTGCCACTAACAATGTCCGAGACAAAGAACAGCAGTTGCTGGGTATTTGACTTTGTGAGTCCACTTTTTTCAAAGCATGCCCACAGAGCTGTGGCCAGGCTGTAAACACTAAATATACCTTTTGTATGGGCACATTTTTGGGGAAATGTGAGCTCTGGGTCTTGATGGGTTAAAGCAATTCCTTCTTTCCTTGGATTTGTGCTTGAAGCACTGCAGAGAGAGAGGCAGAGAGCAGGCTCTCCCTCACTGTCATACTGGGCTGATCCAGAGCTGCTCTGAGGATTTGTTTCCAGCTCAGTGCTGGAGCTTCACTCTGCTTCCTTAACACATTCTAAGTGAATTGATTGTACTGAGGTTCTGTTCTTACCAGGAATTTATGCAGAGCTTTAGCTTGCTGCCTGAATCAGTCTGAAGGAGGTATGGCTTAACATCCTTCCTGTTCACTTCTCACTCCCTCGGGCCTCCTGTTCTTCCCTGTCAGAAATAGAGCACTTCACTTCTGAGCAGCACAAGCTTTAGTGTGGGCAGGGAGCACAGGACTCTTCCCTCTGGGTGACACAGGAGAAGATGCTCTGGGCATTTTCTAGACCATTTTCACTATTGCCAATGCCATTGTGGATTTTGTCCCTGTGTACCCAAGCCCGAGTTGAACTCTTGTTCAAGTCCATTCAGGTGTTCTTCCACCTCGAGCCCTCTCCCCACGCCCAGCGAAAGGCTCTGAAGACTCAAGTGCTGAGCAAAGGGCTGTCAGACAACTACAAACCACACCTGGCAGTGGAGCAGAGAACATTTTGGTCTAAAATGCAGCAGGATTTGCACAGTTAGACCCTGCTTGGTCTTTCCTCACCCTCGTAGAGCCAAATTGTCCATCCAGGCATAAGGAGCTTCTGTGCTGGCTGCAGTCCCTGCTAGGAAGGGGATAGGCTCTGTCTTGGGGAGCAGCATTACTGTAGGTAAGTGGTAGAGGAGTTTCCACTTAGAACTCTCTCAAGATTGCAGACCCTGTGCCTGAGGAAAGCTGGCTCTGAGCTCAGTATAAAGCTTTTTTATGACTGCAAGGCTCTTGAGAGGCAGTAATGACTTGTAACAGCACCCGTCCAGTTCTGGCTGTGGGATGTGGCAGAACTGGCAAGTTTAGTATCAGACTTACAGGTGCTGAACGACCAGTCTCCACAAACTGAACCAAACTGGTCTGTTTTGGAGGTTTCTGAGGACTTAGAAATTGAAGATGGAGGTTAGACTGTTACTTAGGCTCCCAAAGGGAGCAGTTGTGTGAGACAGGTCACTGCTTTGGTGTCAAGCAGCTCCCACTCACCAGGCTGGAAGGGCTGAAGATGGTCCCCTTTCTCTCTCTCTCTCTCTCTCCCTCTCTTCTTTCTCTCTCTCTCTGTCTCTCTCAGATGGCGATTTTGCTGACAGCTGTAAAGAATCTGCTTCATTCAACACTCCACATCTGTCCAGAGGTGTCTGGCTTTGTAGACCTTTTTTGAGTTGCAGTCCCTTTTCAAGTCTGAAGATCTGTATTTTGTTTTTCACTTGAGCTGGCTCAAAAGTGGCACTTTGGGTTTTTCCTGCTGTTGATCTTAACACATCTTTTAGAGCTCAAAGCACATGACAGCACAAACAGCTGGGAAGATAAAATTCCAGAAAAACAATAACTAATCTTCCTCTGAGCAAAGTGCTGTGGCAATATGACTTGATCACTGCAGTCTGACTAATTAATTTCCCATACCCTGTTCTTTCTTTGTGTGATATTACTGCTCTTCTTCCTCCTCTCAGCCAGTAACTCTTCTGTTGGCACTTTCCCTGTTATCAATGTCCTTCTGCACTTCACTGTCTCTCCTCATGAACTGCATATCAAATTCTGTAAATGTTTTGTATACATAATACCTCATTCTTGGTAATAAAATACAGATAGTCTTTAAAAAATTTTTTTATTGTTATCAATAAATGTGAACTGTTTGGAAAAAAGGGCTCAGTCTCTTTACTTCATTGCTCTCCTGACAAGCTGCCAGGTTATTTTAGGATACAGCTCTGCCAGAGCTGCTCTGGGGCAGTGCTCTTGAGGAGGGGGCTTCAGGAGGCTCGTCAGGTTTGCCACTGGGGAGAAGTTCAAGCAAAGAAGTTTGTTTTGGAGAGTAGAACCCTGAGCAGCACAAGGTGGGTTTAGAAGGAAATGGCCTTTGCTGGACACTTCCCTGGCACAGCACAAAATGTTGACTTTCCCAATGAACGCTCAGACCTGTGTGAATATACAACGGGAATAAAACACTGTGCTGAAAATGTCTTCAGGTGGCCCTAAAAATAAAAATAAAATGGCTGTTTTTATGGGTTATATGACAATTATATACTCTTTTATCACAGCTTAAAGGGAACTTCACCCTGGGTAGCTCAGTTGATTGCAGAGTGGCCTTTGGGGAGGGTGTTACATGTCTTAGCCAAAGGGCTTGCACAGGCAGGAAGGGTGCAGGTGAATGTCTCTCCACATGCCATGTGCAGGCTGAGATGTGTCTGGGCACCTGAAACAGGGAGTGGAATAATCTTAATTTTTTCAAATTTAATTTTTCCACCTGCTTATTTCTCTTTTCCCTGACCTGGGCTCTCTGGCAGGGTAAGGGAGGAGTTCCCTCGACCCTGGGAAAACCTGGGTGTTCTTTGTGCAGGCACAGCCATTCAAGCCATGAACCTGCCTCGTTTTCTCTCATTCAAGAATAGTCATGCTGGTCTCCAGAGCTGGCCATGCAGGGGTTTGATACTCTCCATTTCCAGGGGTGAGTGAGCCATACGACACCTGGCAACTTGGGCAGGAGGCTGAGACAATCACATTTAGGAAATTAGGATTTTTAATTAGTAGAAGTAGACCAAGCTTTAGCTATTTTTAAAACAGGAGCCAATACGTGTCAGACTGAGTTTTCTAACTCCTGCAGTTGGAGCAGTGGCTGAAACATGTTTGTGGTAGGTCTTCAAAATTTTATCCAAGCTGTGAAGTTTCTAAAATGAGAATCTTTTAACTATGGCCGTGGAGGTCTGTCAGCAAGACCAGATGGCTGCCTGACCTACTTTTAACATGTGGTCAGTATTTTTATGCCAGCACATAGTTATAATGGACCAGCTTTCTGCTGCTCTGGACCTTACTGAGTGCAACAGCCCTTGAGAAGGAGTCACACAAGGAGGTGGCCTTGTTGGTCAGCTGGCTGTGCCTGGGGAGATGTGAGGAGCTGCCTTTCCTGGCCAGGACTTCTGTCTGAAGTGGTGATTAAATAAAACTGAGCCCCTGACCTTACTTGAGCTGGGCAGGTGATAACAGTGTGGGCCAGGGGTGCTCTGCCATGCAGCTCCCCTGGGAGAGGTGTTAATCTGGTTGAGCTGTGTATTTTGGGGTTTGGTTGCTTTTTGTGGTTGGGTTTTGAATAAAAAAATTCCTAGAGGAAATTTCATCTGGTTTTTTCCACCTGTCTCCCCTGCCAGCCCTCCCTGCTCCCCACAAAGTTCTCCAGGTGTCAAACCCTGTTGTCCTTCCGTTTTCAAATCCAGCTTGCCTGAGCACCCATAAATCCTCAGTCACCCAAGGCGAAGGGTCCTGACCTGCCACTTCCAAGTGTCCCCATGCATCCCTCCTGCTGGAGCATAAAGTGGTGCTGGAAAAAAGGCTCCTGTCATCCCTGCCAGTGTGGGATGCCCACGGAGCCCTGGCCTGTGTGCTGGCCATGCCACGAGTGCCCAGGGTGTGCTGGCACCATCCTACATCCCCACTGCCCCCCCAGCTCCCCAGGGACTGAACAGGGCCAGCAGCTTCAGGGGAAGGTGCAAAGCCAGCACAGCATCCTGAAAGCTGCTTCCCAAGGCAGGGGCTGCTTAATGCCATGGGAGAGGCAAATCCTCAGCCTGAAGCATTAGGTTTTGGCTGTCTTTCCAGTCACCATCATCCAGCACAATCCAGGCTCCAAAAAATAAAAACCCTTTTTTTTTTTTTAAGTGGAGGAAAGCATTTACTTTATTTTGCTAACTCATGCTGGTGTAAGGAGTTTGGACGCTGGGGAATAATGTCAGAATTTTCCATCTTGTTGTTTCTCTTTTATTCCCTCCTGGATGTTCCTGAATTTGTCCCACTTTCGTGCCATCAGCCTCGGTGCCCTGGGGGACACGTGGCAGCTTCAGGCCAAGGGGAGCAGGGAAGGGTCCCCATTCTGGGGGCTTGAGCCAGGTCTGATTCAGCCCTTTCCACCATGCACAGGGTGGGCTAAGAGAGACAGAGCAGGGCCTCCCCCAACCTTCCTCCTGGCCTAATAAACCCACAAATAATTAGATCTCAGGCTTTTCTGGTGCTGATGGAGTCTTCCCTTGTGCCATGGGGTGACCTGAATGGGGCAGCTCCCCCTGGATGGGCAGCCTGAGGAGAGTCCTGGCTTGCAACATCCCCCAAGTGTTGAGCTTGGGATGCTGCTGTGACCCAGCGCTGCCCCACACCTGAGGGCTGTGCTTTGGATTGCTTGAAAATAACAGGGGAAATGAAGGAGGGGCAGAAGGAGAAAGAGGAGGACGAAAAGAAAAAGGGAAAGGAGAGAAGGAAAAAGGAGTTAATGACACACCTCATCCTGCCACTACCCAGCACCAAAAAGGGGCAGGGCAGTCCCAGCCTCCAGCTTTGTCTCCCACCCCATGGTTTACACACTCCCACCCCATGGTTTACACACTCCCACTTTTCCTAATGGTATTTTGTGCAGAAACAGCCAGCTGGTTGTTGAAGAGCAAGTGCAGGGGGACTCTGGCCCTGGGCTGTGCTGGGGAAGATCCACAGCCCACCTGGGAGTCTCCCAGTTGCTGGATCCCAGACCCCACCGTGTGCAGGGTCCATGGCTCCCCCTGCCATCACCCCACAGTCTGGTGTCCCCCCTCTGACCCCTTGGACCCCACGTGGGGGTTACCTGACCCCAGAGCTGCCAGCACAGGGGTGAGCAGGGTGAGGCCAGGGTGATGCTGAGCCCGGCTAGGGGGGTTCCAGCTCTGCAGGCAGCCCCTTGTACCCCCAAACACACCCTCTGTCACCTCTGTCCCTGCAAGGGCACCCACCCTGGGGATCAGGCACGAACACACCCAGCCAAGCCTGGTGTACAGAGCCGATGGACTGAGGGCAGAGGGATGGGGGCACCCCTGGGGTGGGGGGTCCGGGCCGTGCTGGTGCCCCCGGGACAGGGCACGGACACGAGTGGCCGCGGCACAGCCGGTCCCTGCACAAACCCCACTAGATGGTGCCAGCAGCCCATGCACAGCCCCGGGCACCCCTCTCTGCGCTGGGGTCACTGTCCCTGCTGCCAGGGGTGACACTGTCCCTGCTGCCAGGTAGGACACTGTCCCTGCTGCCGGGGGTGACACTGTCCCTGCTGCCAGGTAGGACACTGTCCCTGCTGCCGGGGGTGACACTGACCCTTTCTGCCAGGGGTGTGGGACACTGTCCCTGCTGCCAGGGGTGACACTGTCCCTGCTGCCAGGGGTGACACTGACCCTGCTGCCAGGGGTGTGGGACACTGTTCCTGCTGCCGGGGGTGACACTGTCCCTGCTGCCAAGGGGGTGACACTGTCCCTGCTGCCGGGGGTGACACTGTCCCTGCTGCCAGGGGGGACACTGTCCCTGCTGCCAGGGGTGTGGTGATACTGTCCCTGCTGCCAGGTAGGACACTGTCCCTCCTGCCAGGGGTGGGGGACACTGTCCCTGCTGCCAAGGGGGTGACACTGTCCCTGCTGCCAGGGGTGTGGGACACTGTCCCTGCTGCCGCGGGTGACACTGACCCTGCTGGCAGGAGGGTGGGTGACACTGTCCCTGCTGTCAGGGGTGGGGGGACATGGTACCTGCTGCCAGAGGTGGGACATTGACCCCACTGCTCCCATTGCCAGGGGGCTGCCCTGGGGCTGGGGCTGCCCCATCCCTCCCGTGCTCTGCTCCCCCATGGCACTGGTCCATATTGGGAGCTGCAAACAGAGCAGGAGCCCCCGTGTAGCCCTCAGTAAATGGAGCACTTTGTGCAGGAAGAAGCCACCTCTCCAATCCCCAGGCCCATGGGACAGCCAGGCTGGGGCACCCCCAGATCCCCCCAGACCCTCGCCCATCTAAGAGGATGCTCCACTTGTCCTTCAGGCACCATTCTGCCTCTTGGTTTGCCCTCTCACTGCTGAGACTCTTCCCTCACAGTCACCATCTCCCAGGAGTGCTGAGGAAGTTAATCAACACTGGAGAAAACCCTTGAGGAGCAGCTGGGAGAAACCCTGTAGAACTGAAAAAATATTCTGCTGATTTCTTGGCCCCAGTAAGAATCAGCCCACAAGCTGCAAGGGGCTGTATCCAAACACTGAAGTTAAATTATGAGCAGGGTTCCACCAGGGAAAGGGAGATGGAAAGAGGAACGGCCTGCTGAAAAAGATGGAAACTTACAGAGCAAGTTCTCCCCAAAAAGAGCCTTGAACAGATGGAAAAATAAAATCTTCCTCATGTATTTTTGCCTTTGCATTGTTATTTATAGTATTACAACATAGTGACTCTTCTTGGAGGTGCTGAAATAGCAGCAAAGGGGCTGGAGGACTTCCAGGTCCAAAATGTGTGTGCCACAGCAGGGAGGGCAGGACTTGCTTCATGGCTTGTGCCAGTGGAGCATCACCAGGCCTGTTCACATCCTGGCTGTGTGTGCAGCCCCTGCCTGGCTGCACCAGCACACCCAAAGCCAGCAGCTCCTGTCCCCAGGGCTCAGGACTGCCCAGGGACACATCAGGACAAGGTTCCCAGACCAGGCTGTGGCAATGCCATTTGGCCACCAGCATCAGCCCAACCCATGTGCCCACCCTTGGCTCAGCAACCCACCGTGGAGCCAGCACAGCAGGACCCCAGCACCCATTGACATCCAGACCAGAGCCAAGCAAAGCAGCCAGATTTTTCTTACTGGACATGGGTCACTTTAGGGGTGAAACTCCTGAGTCAACTCTGGCCCCACAGAGGTGCCAGCTGCAGATAGAGGTGTCTGTAGGGCAGCCTTCTTCACACAGTATTCCCTGAAAGAACCCTATTTCCTTAGCCTGTCTCTCCACTGCCTGTTCCATCAACCCCTCTGCAGCAGTCTTGTCTGCATCCTGTCTCAAGAGCAGCCAGGACACAATTGCATGATGACACTGATGCTCTGAGCCAGCCCTGGGCAGCCACAGACCCGGGTGTTTGTTCATCCTTCACAAGAATTAAACAGGAAAAGAAGCAGGAAAGGATCATGTGAACCCTTCCCGGGGGAGGGCTGGAGCTGCCCAGCTCTGGCAGGGACATCACCCCGGGGAAAGTCACTGGGCCCTTTCAGTCTGCCCAGTAACTCCTCTGCTCATCCCATCAGCGCTGCAGTACCCAGGGCCCTGCAGGACCCCTGGTATCCAAGGGGTGCAGCTGCCTGAGCAATTCTCTTTGAAGATATTTAATGCTCTGCTGTGCTGCAGAGAGGAGGGAACCCATCTTCCACCAGCCTCTCTGGCTCTCCTGGGCCCTGGATGATTCTGAGAGGAACTGCAAAGATTTGAGATGGAGGAGGAATGGCAAATCCCAGCCCCTGGGACAAGAAGACCTCTCTGGATCTAAGCAGCAGCTTTCCTCATCTGGAATGGGGCAGGATCTTGGCAAGAGGTGGCTGGTGCTGCTGCCCAGGACTCAGTGGGATGTTGGAGCTGGAGCTCAAGCCCCCAGACACAAGCCCAAGAGGTGTCCCATTCCATACTGGGACCAGTGGAGCACTGGTGTGAATGCAAATGCACCAGACTGACTTAGCACTGTGGTAATTGTCATACAGGATGTCCCACAGTGGGACACCCAGCAGTCACATCTCCAGGTCCTTCCCCTGGAGAACATGGAGCAGTGACACCAGTCTGTGCAAGCAGATACCCAAAACTCCATTGAACCATAGCCCAATCCTACATGGGACACAGTGCTGCTGGGGAGCCATAGGGAGGCATCCCAGAGCAGGCCACTGGATCCCAGAGCATGTAACACTGGCAGTGCTGGGTCTTTGCCTCCTGAAATAGAAGAACAAATGTGTTCAGGCTCAAGGGCTGTGATGCTGTTCCATGTCTGCTTTGCTTCGCCCTCCAAGGGGCCCTTACTGGGGGCAGGGAGGCACTTGTGGGTGTGAGTTAGAGCTGTGGATCTGAAATAGCATCCTTCAGAATGGAGCTGGACCACTCCTGGAAGGCCAGGGACTCCCTGTTGGGACTTGCACAGAGCCTGGCACAAGATTTGAAGTGGAGCTGCTGGAGAAGGAGAAGGAGGAGGAGGACCAGGGTTATTTACTGAGGAGCTGGGAAAGCAGGCATGGAGCAGATCAGTGGATAACACACAGCACCAGGCTCTTGGAAAGCTGCTGTAGTTTCATGTCACGTTGGGGAGCTCTTGGTGGACAACAGCCAGGAGACACCATCACTGCTCCTCCAGCCCAGCCCAAACAGCAGCATTAACACACCCCCAGGGATGAAGAAACCAGTACAAGGAGCCCATTGGGGATGAAGGGAAAGGCTGTGGGGACCTGGAGTGATGTCTGGCACACACATACCAACCTCTCCCAGAAGAATGTGGAGACCCGGGGGCAGGCAGGGATGGAGGGGGATGGAGCAGGCAGGGATGGAGCAGGCAGGGGTGGATGGGGATGGTGCAGGCAGGGATGGACGGGGATGGAGCAGGCAGGGATGGAGCAGGCAGGGATGGATGGGGATGGTG
>JAWWTY010000038.1:7792182-7857110 GCA_035222235.1 Margarornis squamiger
GGGTGGGATGGTTGGGGATGGTGCAGGAAGGGGTGGACGGGGATGGAGCAGGAAGGGATGGATGGGGATGGAGCAGGCAGGGATGGATGGGGATGGAGCAGGAAGGGATGGATGGGGATGGAGCAGGCAGGGATGGATGGGGATGGAGCAGGCAGGGGTGGATGGGGATGGAGCAGGCAGGGATGGATGGGAATGGAGCAGGGAGGGATGGATGGGGATGGAGCAGGCAGGGGTGGATGGGGATGGAGCAGGCAGGGGTGGATGGGGATGGTGCAGGGAGGGGTGGACGGGGATGGAGCAGGAAGGGATGGATGGGGATGGAGCAGGCAGGGCCGCAGGGCTCTGAGTCAGGCCACAGACGTCACAAGCTGCTGGCCCCTTCAGTGCTGGCAGCCCCTGAGAGCCCCCACGGCAGGCCAGAGATGCTGCTGGGTCAGTGCTCACTGGGAGAGGCCAGGGGACAACCACTGGCAGGGACCTGGAGGGCTCGAACCCTGCCAGTGAAGGCAGAGCAAAGAGCAGAGCAGCCACACAAGTTTCGGTCTCCTGGTTCAGGGAGGGCAAAGTCATAAATTTCAGCTGTCTGTGGTTTGCAGCTCCATAGAAAGTGCTGCCAAAAGAAAGTGTTTTCAGCCCTGGAGCTGAGGGCAGAGGGACACCAGAGCTGAACCAGTGCCAGGCTGCAGCAGGGGTGCTCAGGGGCAAATTTAACCCCCCTGACAATGAAAATGTTTTTCCTGCTGCCCCTCTCTGCAAGGTTTCTTAATGCCTTTAATGTGCAGGGTCCCAGGGGCTCGGGCGGCAAAGCCCTGTCAGCCTCAGAGCAGCATCCCTCCCTGGGCAGAGCATCCCTCTCCAGCCCTGCATCCCATGCTGTCTTCCCTGTGCTGAGGGGGGAGAACAGCAGCCATGAGCTTTACAAAGTGCCTGTATCTGCCCCACACATAAAAATACATAAATGGGGAGGAAATGGAGGGGGTGAGTTTTAAAGAAGCCAGGATGGTGGAGGCAGCAGTGAGGTGTGGCTGGAGGCTGGCAGGAGGACATCCCTGCATCCCATCCTCAGCTGTGAGCCTTGTCCTGCCTCTGCCCAGTGCTGGTCCCCTTGCTTTGCAATCTCTGCTTTATTTTGCAAACGATGTGCACAAACACACCCACGTGTGTGCAAACACTGTGCACAAACACACCCACATGTGTGCAAACACCACCCATCTCGTTCACAGGTGGGCAGAGCCCTGAAAGACCCTTTTATCTGAGTCCACCTGAAGGCAGGAGGAGATGCCAGCCCTTGGCCCTTGTCCGAGGCTCACCGTGCCCCTCCCCAACACCGGGGCACACATATCGTGCCATCTGGAGCGTGACACGGTGGCAACAAATCCAACTTATGAGCCAGAGGATTGCCAAACACATCTGGCTTTGTCAGGTCACCCCGCACCGCTGGCGCTCGTCATATGGATGGGGACAAGCCCTCGCCTTTGTTTGCTCCTGTTTGGGCATCAGGAGCATCCTGGGCACTGCAGGATGGCAGCTCGGGAGCATTAGCTCACCGTAGGGTGAGTTTGTCTTCATGCTAAACTCTTCCTGGAGATGTCAGCTGCCAGAACGTGTCATTTCTGCTTCACAGCGCTGCCTTAGCGCTGCATGGATGTGACAGAGTGACAAGCAGCAGCATCCTTGAAGGAAGGGCTCAGTCTGCATGGCTCTTCTCTCACAAACAAGTGTGACCTGGGCTGGGCTGAGCCAGGCCCTCAGGGTGACTGCAGGGGCCAGGGGTGGCCGTGGAGGTGGCCATGGTGGTGGGGACATGTGAGCTGTGCTGAAACACCCTGGGTCACCGGGAGGTGCTCCCGAATCCAAAGGCAAGGCTGGGGCTGTCACAGCTCTGTGTCAGACCTGGGATGCTGCCTGCCCACCCCAGGGCTCCACTGAGTCACAGCACATGGCCCTGGGAAATGGGGCGGCACTGGAGGGAACTGGGTTGCACCTCTGTGTGCGATGGGCAGGCTGGAATGGCAGACTCAGCTCTGGGAAATGAAACCCTGGGGGTTTCTGCCTGTTGGAGCCATAGTTTGTGCACTCGTGGGGGTCCTTCTCCCCATCCTTACCTGGGAGATCCTTCAGCAGTGTGAGCCTGCCCGCAGAGACCGGCAGCCCCCGCCACAGCCCCTCTTTATAGAATCACAGGATAGTTTGAGTTGGAAGGGACCTTAAAGACCACCTCATTCCAATTCCCTGCTATGGGCTGGGCACCTTCCACTAGACCAGGTTGCTCAGAGGGATCAGGTTACTCAGAGGTTACTCCTGGCACTTGCCTTGCTGACCCTCTCCAAGGCAGAGCAGGTTGCCCAGTGGCTGCAGTGCTGGGGGAGGATCAGACCAGGGGACCAGGGCAGTGATGCTCCAGCAGACCATCCCTGCTCCCCCTGGCAGGCTGAGGCAGAGAGGGGTGTTGGGGGCAGTGGGGAGTGTCACTGAGGGGAGGGGGGAATGCTGGGCAGCAATGGGGTCCAGCCCCAGCTGGCAGACCCCAGGGAGATCTGCCTGCTGCAGCCCGGGGGCCAGCTGGTGATTTGCAGCTTGGCACTTTTATTTTCACCTTCAGGGAAGCTGCTCCCTGAGCCAGGAATGCAGCAGTGCTTTGCTCTCCTTGCCTCAGTTTGTCTTGTGAAAACAAATCTCACCTCTGACCCCTTGCAGCAGCTCCTGCCCAGGGTTTTAGCAACACCCCCTGCCCTGCAGCGCTTGGCTGGAGGGATTGGAGCCAAGGAGCTGGAGATGTGGATTGAAGGCTGGGACTTTTCCCTTCCCACATCCCCGCTGTGAGACCAGAAGGAACTTGGCCAGGCTCAGCACAAGGAGCCCCATCCATCAGCTGTGGGTAAATACAGAGGATTGTTTGGAGCACTGTTGGAAGGGAGAGGAGGGAAGCACATGAGCACCCACACAGGTCACTGCACAAGGAAAATGGAGCCAGTGAGCTGCTGCAGGAGGGCCTGGCTGACCCACAGTGTGAGCACAGCCCTGTGTGGGAGATGTGTCCAGGTCCTGGTGCTAGATCAGCATCCCTTCCCCTCCTGGTGCCACTGGAGCCACACTGGCTTTGACAGAAATTTGACCCGAATTTGAGCATAAAGCAGCTACATGGGGTATCTTACCACTGCCAGCTCCTCTCTGCTTCACACTAATGCCAGAGGAGGCTGAGGGAAGTGCACATCACTCCTCATCTTCACAGCCTTGGAAGAACCACAGAGCTCTGCTCAGGCACTTGGGAACAGCCTGATGCCAGGAGACACCCCAGCTCACAGCCCTGCAGAGAGGAGAGCCCTGAGCCCCCCATTTCCCCACCAGACCCCCAGGTCTGCAATGTCCCCTCCACTCCCCTCTTGCAAATGTGATTTTGGGTTCTTCATCATTTAGTCCCAGAGCATCACCTGAACAGCCTGGTCTAGTGGGTGCCATCCTTGCCCATGGCAGGGGGTTGGAATGGGATGATCTGTTACACCCCTTCCAACCCAAACCATTCTACGATTCCACGATTCTGTGATCACTCCTCCTGGCCCAGCTGGCAGCCTGTCCTGCTGGGGATAGTCCCCAGTGTCTCTGCTCACAGAAGGATGCTCTTGCCCAGTTACCCTCCACAAGAGGGGACTTTCCTTGTTTGCAGCTGGTTTACAGGCACATGGGGTGTTGTGCAAACCAGAGACAGAGCATGGCTCATCCTTCAGGGCAGGGAGAGCCCCACAACAGCAGGCTCCAACCACAGGCAGCTGAGGAAAGGTGCCATTTGATTCTGTGCGAGCGAAAATTTGGGGGAAACCAAGAGAGCTCAAGGGCTGCGTTGGGCAAACCAAGAGAGCTCAAAGGCCAGAAGCTGGGAGGCAGCACAGAGCTGGGCACACAGGGGCTCAGTGGGATGGTGCCCCCGGGCACAGCCAGGGCCAGCTGCTGCTGATACTCCCCGACAGGAAATATGTCACAAACATGAGATGTCCTGACAGGGGTCGGCTGCGCCGGAGCCGCCGGCAGAGTCTGCGGAGCCGAGGCAGCGGCTGCCCGAGCAGCGCTGTCAGGAGCTCTTATGGTGACAGTGACTTTGGAGAGGGGGTGACGGGGACAGTGCTTGGGGAGCAGGCAGAGGTTTCCTCCTCTGAACACAAGCAGGGCAGGGGGAGAAGTTTTTGTGGGAAGCCAAAGCGAAATGCTGGGACTCCACTGCTGAAGGAGCTGCCACACCAGGTCACCTGTCCTCCAGGGGAGGGGACGTGCAGCCCACACTGTGGGACCTGGCACAAGCAGAGGAAACATCAGACTCCCTTGTAAAATGAATGAAAACCTCTTTTTCTTTTTGACCTTGCTTTTGGCTAGATCCCTCCTTTGCTCCCGCCCTGAAAAGGAAGGAGCATGTTGACCATAAACATGTGTATGGCAATAATCAGCTCAGATGCAGGACAACACTGAGGTCACTTCTGCCCCGAGATGTGAGGGTTTATTTGGTTATTTAAGGATAAAGAGTCACTAGGGAAAGGGTAGGGGACCGTGGCATGAAAGCCCAAGGAGTCAAGGCCATGCAGTGAGCAGGGAAGGGCTCCTCATGGGCAGGGACAGGTGGCCCCAGGCAGGCAGAGCACCGGGGGATGTTTACAACATGACATTTTCATGCACTCTGGAAAGAAAAAAAAACCAACCAACAAACAGTTGGTTTTCAGGGCGAGAGCGTCATGTCTGCCTGCCTTTGCACGGGGCATGGCACGGAGCACTGCTCCCAGCAGGACACGGGTCACGGGAGGCTTGGCTGCCAGTGCAGCTCTGGGCAGGAGCTCAGTCTGGCTGCTGGGCTGTGGGGATGGCTGCAGTGTCCCCTGGCACCCTCAGTGACAGCCTGGGACAGAGGAGCACCCTGGGTGGGTGGAGATCCCCTTCTGTGCTCCTCTCTCCCTGGTCTGGAGTCTTGGGCATCTCAGGGCAGCACCAGACCCTGCTGCACCCGACTTTGTGCTAATGCTGTGGATCCACTGAATATCCCATCCCCTTCTGACACTGCCATGAGGAGTCACTTACCCACTCCCAGCCCCACAAACCCCTTCACCCATCCCTCGAGGGTGCCAGGGTTTCTCTGAGCTTTAGAGTAGCTCTTCACTTCACATTTAAGTTTCTTGGACAACAGCAGGACCCTATGCTGTATTTCAGGGATGTTCATACCTGATTTGCCATTTTTCTCCTGGAAATCCCTTGCCTGTGCCTGCTAGGATATGTATCAGTCATCCAGAGATGCACTGTCAGATGAAATCCTACTCTGGGGGATGCTATTACACTTTGTACCATTTCTTTTCATCCCTCTTTTGTGTTCAGCCCCACTGCCAGCATCCCTGTCCCCACTGGCTGCTGCTGGCCCCTCTCCTTGCCCTTCTCCTCGATGCCACTGCAGTGGGCAAAGCTGGGCAGAGCTGAGCACTGGGACCACCAGGACCATTGCAGCCTGCAGCAGAGGGGGTGGGCTGAGCTCTGCTCCCCCACTGCACCTCAGGGCTGCAGGGCACACATGCGAGACCTCAGCATCACACATTTCATCTCCTGATGACCTGAGAGCTCTGCTGTGTCACCCCATGTCACCCAAGGAAACGCCGTGTTGGTGGCCCGAAGAGACATGAGCTCTTTGCTCCAGCCAATAATCCCGGCCAGGGCAAGATAAGAGATGTTCCAGAACCTGCTCTGAGCCTGAGAACAGCTGTGCTAAATCCCTTTAGTCCTCAGCAGGACATTTGTTTACGGGGAGACTGGGTTTTGTTACCCAAGGCTGTCTAGTACAGGCTGTCCGTGGCTCCCTGCCCACCTCCTGCAGCACCAGCATGGGTCCCTCTGCCCCCTCATTCAGGAGGAACAGGGGCTGTGGCAGGAAATGGGATTGGGGCCAGGGCGGGTTTTCAAACCCCAGATGACCTATTTGGCCTGGAAGAGGTCAGTGATCCGGAGCAGGGATGAGGTGGGGAGTGCCCATGCCAGGGTCAGCTTCCAATGCCCCTGTCCCTAAATCTGGGTGCCACAGCCACGACCCTGGGGCTGAGCTTCCTTGCCGATGGCAGCACAGGTGACACTGGTTTCCATGAGCCTGGCTGTGAGTTGTATCAGCAGGACATGCCACGAGGATTCACTTCCCCTGGAGTGACGAGTGATGCCACCAGGGATCTCCTCCCACACCTCCTTCACTGGCACTGGAGGATCCCAAATCCAGCCCCACTCTCCTCCTCTGTCTCCACTGACACCCAGCCCTCGCCAGCTCCTGTCTCTAACCCCATCTGTCACTGGGGGTCACCAGGCAGCAGGGCAGGAGCCAGGATGGGTGTGACCCTCTCCAGGATCTGTCACCTCCATGTGCCCCACAAACTGGGCTGAGCCACAGGCACATCCCTTGGAGTGGCACGTACCCCACGGTGGCCCCACCAGCACTGGGAACAGGATCTGTATGGCAACAGGCTGTTCCAGACAGGCTGCACGGAGCACCACGTATGGCTGATCCATCTATGCATCCGGGAGGGCTGCGGCTCCCCTTTAAAGTGGGGGTGGAAGCTGTAGAGGTTCAGGTTTCTCCTCTCACCTGTTGCTAAATCAAAGGCCATTTGGATTTAATCTCCGGCAGAGGCAGGTTTAACCCTCTCTGGTGCAGCTGGGGTCCCCACACCGGGGTGAGGACCTGCCTCCCTGACCCTGGTACAGGCAGCAGGGGCAGACAGGTAGCTCCATGCCAGCCCTCTCCTCCTCTCTCCTGTTTCAGACTGATCTCCCACCCAGGGCACATTCCCAGTGGGAGAAGCAATGAGTCACCCCACAAGGCTGTGGTGATGGGCAGCAGCTGGGGACACACCAGGCACTGCAGGTGGTGTCACTGGGATTCCTCATTACTGCCCAGTTCCTTCTCAGCAGCTCAGCTGGAACACTGGAAAACCCTGCTGCAAACGCAGCCGCTCTCACGTACACCATGAATTTATCCATGGGCAGAACCAGGAGGCAGGGGCACAAACAGGTGGTGGGGGATGGAAGCATCCTGCAGGCACAGGCTGCCTTCGCTGCCACTGTGTCCTGCTAGGAGGTGCAAAGGCACAGGGTGCTGGGGGACGGGGCACCCACCACAGGAGTCAGCACTGTCTCAGCTCCAGCAGCTTCCAGAAGCCGGACCAGAGTCACGGGAATGCAGCACGATGCTGGAAACTGCTCATCACCACATTTATAATGATGCTTCACCACCTGTGAGCAATGGGGAAGGCCCAGGGCTCCCATTTACCCCGTGTGTGACCCGTGGTGCTGATCTGGGGCACCGTGTCTGGGACTGGAGCAGTGCCCAGCACCAGCTGCTCCAGCACTGTGCCTGGGAACACTGGAGCCACCGTTCCCTCTGAACCGTGACAGCCGGGCACTGAGATATGAGCTCAATAAACTCACATCCAGACACAGCTCGGGCTGTTCCTGAAGTGTGCCAATTGTCTTACTTACATCTTGGAGCTGCAGCAGAGCAGTGCCTGGCAGTGGGGCTGGGGAGCACCCAGGCAGTGGAAAGGGTTTCTGTGCTCTTTTGGCTTCCCCCTCACACAATCCCTTTCAGACACCAAACAGAAGCTTGAGAGTGAAATACACGTTTTCTAAAGATGCTGCAAACCTTGTCAGGACATCAGGACCCTTTTTTGGGAGAACTCCACTCACACCCCTCAAGGAGAGGAGCATCATGGGCTGGTTCAGGGACAGAAGAGGCACCACAGTGTCCCACATTCCCCATTGCAAACAGCAGTGTGAGGAGGGCAGAGCTCAAGGTTTCTCCTGTATTAAGTGCTGTTGGTTTTGGCCAGGGGTCCAGCCACCTCCTCTGCCCTTCCCCTGTGCCCCCCCGGTCCCTTCATCTGTGGCTGCGCCCCAGTTCTCTCCTGCCAGCACATGGTGGAAAGCAGCAGCCCACACATAATTTTCTGTCATTCTGTCCTGAACTGCCCTCTCCTGACTGCCCAAGGCTTCCCAGCCTGCTGGGGGTTTGCTCAGGCAGGGACTGGCCAGCATTCAAAGCTTGGCTTATGGCTGTGCCTGAGCCTTGACACTGACTGGGACCCCGGGGACCATCTCTCACCTTCCCCCAGGGTATCCCACTGCTGTTTGCCCTGCAGAAGGTTGGCTTTGGGGAAGGATGGCCACGAACATCTTACATCTCTAAGCGCCCCTTGCTCCAGACCTGCCTGTGAGTGCCGGGTGTTCACAGACTGTGACTCCACCTGCCCCAAATCCACCCTCATCTCACTCGTGCTGTGTCCCAGCTCCTGCATCACTGCTGTTGTCCCTTCCTCCTTTTCCCCACTGCCTGCTCTCTTCTCTGCCCTGCTCAGGGCTCTTTTCCCTCCCTGCTGCCTTGCAGACAGGTTGTTGCCTCCCTCCTTCATTCCCTCCCTCCCTGGGGCGTCACGGTCCCCTCTCCCACGGGCACAGCACTGGCAGAGGCTTTGCCCCCGATATGCTCCAGTTCCACAGGTGCAGCATGTGCCCTCAGTAGCAGGATCCAACATTCCACCTGGATTACGAAGTCCCACAGGGATCCTGGTCACTCCTGCAGCCCTGCAAAAGCCACGAGCCGTCTCAGCTCCACTTGCCACCCCAGTGGTCCCAATGCTCATCTCACAGGACACAGAGCTCTTCTGTAGGATTCATCCATGACTGTCCCCATCTCCAAGTGCCCATAAGGACCCTGTGAGATTTTCCCCGGGGGAAACACAAACTGAAATAATTATTTTCTTTATAATACCTGACCCAAGCTGGCCGGCCTTGACAAACACAGAATTTGGGGACATCACTCTGGGTACAAAGGGCTGCAGTGGAAAACAAGTCGCTGTGTTCATCCTTCCCTGTCTCTTCCCTTGCCTGCACACAGTCCCCCCTCGCTTTGCTTTCCCTGCTGTCAGGGGCCATAAGCTCACAGGGAACGAGCTATCCATGCAAAAGGCCTTTGGAAATATTCATTGCTCATCTCCTAACAAGATTACCCTGAAATCCTCCATTGCTCTGAGGGAGATTTAAAACCTTTCAGGCTCTCGGTAACCATAGCAGCACAGATGTGAGAACTGAGGGGAGACAAGTGATGTGAAAAATCATTGGGGATGCAGAGACTGGCTCTATGTGACTGTGTTGATTGTGTGTCACTGCAGTGCCACATCTCTTTGTCTCACACAGCCCTTTGTCCAGTCCACACCACACAGAACACTTCCACTTTTCATAGAAATGACCCAGACCACGGACGGTGGTCGTGACATGACCCAGTGCTGGCTCCCACAGCAGCAGGGTCACCTTCCCAGACAGACTTTGCCATTCATGGATGGCATTGCTGCTTGGCATTTGCCAGCGTGTCCATCAGCTCATCACTCCTTCACTGCAGGGTGCTGCTGGATGGTTCAGCGCCAGGATGGGGTGTTTGGAGCCTGGTGTGCCCAGTTCCCTCCTGCCATGAACTCTTCCTTCATCCTGGGCATCATTTCTGCACCTGTGAGAGAGACGCTGGGTGTTGTGAGGTTGAGCACATCCATGTTTTGAGGCCCTTTGGAGTGAAAAGGACCAGCAGCAAGGGCATCACACAGTCCCCCAGCACATCCTGAGAGCCTGTGCAGTTTTGCTACAGCAGCTGGGAGGAACCACAGGAACCCCCTTTCATCTCCTCTCTTGAAAACCCGTCACTATGTCTATCTAAGCACAAAGGCGCATTGACCAAATTCTTTTCTATTAAAAAAAAGAAAGAATTTTGGCCTTAAACAGCTTCCAAAAGCTGGGTTGAGATAACTTGTCTTGCCCTGCTTCCTCACTCTCTTGGGTTCTTCATTTCCACTGATGCTGGTGGCATGACCAGGCACCAAAAAGTGATTGTTCCTTCGTTCATGTGCTTATATCCAGCACCTCTGCTCATCCATCCCTTCTCCTGGTTTTCAGTCTGTCAAGGTCCTACAGCTGTGCCATGAAGTCTTCTACATCTTCAGCTCCTTCCAGCTCCCATGGCTCAGCCCTTGGCACCTTTGGGCTCTCCTCGTGGCTCAGGAAATCTTCCCAGAAAGAGCTTCATGTTGGTGAGCAAAGGTGCATCACCAGATGATGCCCCGGGGTACTGGACATCAATCCCATTGCCAGTCCTGCTAGGGACCCTTCTCCTAGGGCAGGCTGAGACCAGGACAGGACTCTGCTCACCCTGATATAATCTCTTGGCTCTCCTAATAATAAGATCAGCTAAGGAAAGCTCTAAACATGGCTGAAATGTAACAACAATTGGGGAATTAAGAGGGAGGAATAGTTCTTGTGAAAAGGGTTCCAAAATCAACAAACTTCAGCCAGATCAATAAATCATAATCAATAAATCCAGCCAGAACTAAACGCTGGAACTGGAACTTGGCTATGGGAAGGAGACCAACTGCATCGAAACCACAAACACCCACACATGCACAAACTTGGGATAAAAACTTAACTTTTGAGTGAGTTCCCATTGTATTTGCACTTTGCATAAATCAGCTTCTGAAACAACTCCAGCATGGAATGGCAGGCGGTGGCTGAGGAAACACACCCAGATGGGGCAGCCTGCACCTCTAAAGCAACCCCAGTCCCAGGTCACAGCCGGCATTCCTCCCCAGCCCTGCCGGCATCTGCTCCCGGAGACCGCGGTGCATCGTTTTCAGGGAGATTTTATTTCCCCCCCTGGTTACATATTTCATAACAATCACGGGATAACTGACAGCTGAATGTGGAGGTTATGACGGATGGGAGAGTTTATTTTCCCCCTCAGGCCAAATATTTCGTCGGTTCACTGAAGACCTGGGCAGGTTTGCAGCAACCCCGTCTGCAAACGAGTCCCCAGCCCCAGGTAAGCGCTGCAGGTGCCTCTGTCCAGCCCCTGCCGTGCCTGTCCTTGAGCCACCCAATGTGGGGGGGTCACCCTGCTGCCAGCGAGCCCAGGCCAAGGGGCACCCGTTAATTAATGCCCGGACAGGAGGGCAGTGCTGGGTGGCCGTGATGCTGCAGCCCCCGGCGCTCCCAGCCGTGCGATGAGCGCGCTGCGCTCCGGGCTGGAATGGCTTTCCAGGGCTGGAATGGCTTTCCAGGGCTGGACTCCGCGGATTGGCCCGGAGCACCCCAGCTCCCCTCCCTCCTTGCCCTCCCTCCCTCGGCACCCACAACCCACTGGAGATTGGACAGCTCGGTGCCACATGGCAGAGAGGAACCAGCATAAAAAAAAAAAAAAAGAAAGAATTGAGCTGGACTTGTGGATTGTAGAGTGCGCGGCAAAAGAGCCGGGAGAAGTTTGCAGAGCGGTGACACCAAGCTCCTCTGGCTGCACTGAGTCATTGCAGGGGAGGACGGGCAGAAGGAGGGACAGCGGGGCTGCAGCCACCCAGGGACACCTGTGGGGTGAGCACCAGCTGCGGAGCATCCCGTCCCCTCTGTGCCAGCCATGTCCCTGGTGGTGAAGGAGAAGAACCACGTCCGCTTGGTCTTCCTGGGTGCCGCCGGCGTGGGCAAGACATCCCTCATCCGCCGCTTCCTGATGGACACCTTCGAGTCCAAGCACCGGCGCACGGTGGAGGAGCTGCACAGCAAGGAGTACGAGGTGTGCGGGGCCACGGTCAAGGTGGAAATCCTGGACACCAGTGGCAGCTACTCCTTCCCGGCCATGAGGAAGCTCTCGATCCAGAACAGCGACGCCTTCGCCCTGGTCTACGCCGTGGATGACGCCGAGTCCTTCGAGAGCGTGAAGAGCCTGCGGGAGGAGATCCTGGAGGTGAAGGAGGACAAGTTCCCTCCCATCGTGGTGGTCGGCAACAAGGCGGAGAGCGGCGGGGAGCGGCAGGTGCCCGTGGAGGACGCCCTGTCGCTGGTGGAGCTGGACTGGAACAGCCGCTTCGTGGAGACGTCGGCCAAGGACAACGAGAACGTCCTGGAGGTGTTCAGGGAGCTGCTGCAGCAGGCAAACCTGCCCAGCCGGCTCAGCCCTGCGCTCTGCAAGAGGAGGGAGACCCTGCCCAAGGAGCAGGCGCTCAGGCCACCCATGAACAAGACCAACAGCTGCTCCGTGTGCTGAGCCGGCCGCCCGGGGAAGGGAGCAGGGTGCCGGCAGCTCCGGCTGCGAACTCAGGTGGGCTGGGTGGGGAGAGGCGCTGCCTCGGCCAAAACAAACCCTGCTGCCTCCCACCCCTTCCCTCCTCTTCCCCACTCAGCCCACCGGGAGCGGAGAGGGTTGGAGACGACGAGGAGGAGGGAGCTGGAAGGGGTGGTGGTTGCTGGGACGGTGTGGGGAGAGGGGGAATTCCTGAAAAATGCAGGAGGCTTACCTGGGGAACAGCCGTCGGTCAGCCAGGAGTGCTGTGTGGGAGCAGACAGGCACAAACAGCGGGGCTCTGGCCACGTGCACTGGAAGGCAGATTTGGGGAGCTGCATCACCCCTGCCAGTGCCACTCTCCCAGGGAGCCTTCAGGTCCTGTGTCATCTCACCCCAAGCACTCGCACCCCCGAGCTCCCGGCACGGCCACGGCAACCACAGCAGATCCAGTGTCCAAAGTAGTTCCGAGTTTGTACCTGGCGTAGAGCATGAGATAGGGCAGTCTGTGCACCACTTTGGTATTCTCTATTCTCTTTTCGTTTGGTTGTTTGTTTTTTTAAGCATTCCCAATAAACACGTTGTGCAAAGTGGAGCTGGAAAATGTCTCGGTTTCTTTCTCCTGTATTTCAAGTGCTGCAGTGCCCAATGTCTGTGTTTCATGCCCTTACCACTGCATTTTGCTATCCCTCCTCCAGGCTCCATCCCTATCTAGAGTGTCCTGGCACTGGAGGAGCCTCCCCAGCTCTCCAGCCTCCCCTGGCAGTGTCAGGACATTCAGTGTTACAATTTTCCAGGTAATTTAACCACACTAAAGTTTTTACCAAGCAGGAGAAACTAACAATGAAACAACTTCTCACCTCTGAATACAGAGTATAACAACCAGCCATTAAAAGACAGCTGATCCACTGGAATAAAAACACAAACACTTTAAAAGGAGATAATAAATAGTGCAGGGGAAGGCACAGCAGGGCCCTGTTTGCTGTGCTTGAGCGTGAGCTGCACTGATTTACTCTGCCCTCACACATCCCATTCTTGCTGTAATGAGCACTTAACCTGCCCAGCAGCCACACACCCCCCAGAGATGTTAAAACTGAGTGGATTAAAGAGTCAACCCCTCTAGTCCAGACCCAAGGGAGATGGGCAGTTTGGGATCCCAAACTTTCAGAAGCCCAGCCCAGCTCTGTTAGGCAGGTACACAGTGACCCCAGAGGAGAAGGTGCCAGCAGGGAAAGCCCAGCCTTCCCATGGGCATCACTTACTGGAGCACCCTGCTACCATATCACCCCTGGGCACTGCTGCAATGACAGCGACCTCCAGGGAGGCAAAATCCTTCTCCTGGAGTCTGGAGTGGTGTGGGATGAGGTTGGTGGGGCAGGCACTGGTGGGGGCAGGTGGCAGAGGGGACGGGCAGGTGCCAGCAGGACCCAGTGCTGCTGGAGGCTCAGGTTACCCTCATGTCTCTCCAATTCACAGCCACATACCTCTTGCTGCCACCACAACTGCTGCTCTGTGAAGGTTTGTGGCTGCCCCTGATCCAGCGCCTTGGGGACACACAGAGTCACTCAGGACAGAGCCCCTTCCTGGGGAACACGGAGCTCCTGCCTGCAGGGAATGGAATATAAAGACACTTCACTTTGGGCAGTTGGCCTGACATGGTGCCCTCCTGCCCACAGTGGGGATGGGTGTGATGGATGCAGCCACAGGGATGCTGCACCTTGGTGGCACCCACCAGTGGGGACATCTGGCACAGCTGGACAGGGACAGGGCTGACACCCCCGGTTGGTGCAATGGCTCCATGACCCCAGGTGTCACAAACCAGCTGGCCCTGCAGGAGTCCCACACCTTCCAGAGAGGGTTTATGTTTGGATTGGATTATGCAGAATCAGGAGCAGCAGCCCTTTTGGTTCACAGTATTATGCTCAAAGCAGAAGAAAACCCCTTTGCAGTGTAAAAGGAGGGATGAGCAAGGCTGGCTGCCAGCCCCCTCCTGTGCAGATCCATGACATGGACTGGGAACAGCTCCTGACATCTTGGGGGGCCCAGCGGCCTCTCCAGGCTCAGGCTGGCCCAGCCCCATGAGCTGCCATGGGGAGAGGATCCCCTGTGTCCCACTGCTGCCTTCCCTGGGCAGAGCAGCAAGCCCGGGGGCTCCAGGACCCCCACTCCCAGCCAGCCCTGGCCCAAGACCTGCCCGAGATGCTGCAGCTGCCACAGATGCAGAAACAAAAATGCTGGAGCTGCAGAGGGAGATGACAGAGGTGTTGGAGCTGGAGGTGCAGGAGATGCAGATGGAGATGCAGGAGATGCAGATGGAGGTGCAGGAGGTGCAGATGGAGGTCCAGGAGATGCAGACGGAGGTGCAGGAGGTGCAGAGAGAGATACAGGAGCCACGGAGGGCAATGCTGGAGGTGCAGGACCTTCCGACGCAGACGCTGGACCCTCTCCATGGGCGCAGCTCCTGCCCCTGCAGTGCTGGGTTCCAGCAAAGAGCGGAGCCATTAGAGGAACTCTCCAGCAGCACTTGCCCCTCGCCCAATGCCTGCCAGCCTTGTACAGCCCCCTCCCGCTGGCTCCTGGCCCTGCCAGCGGCGGGGTCCCCTCCCCGGGCCGCCCCCAGCCCCGCTCCCCCCGGCCAAGCGGGGCAGGGGCTCGGGGCAGGGGACAGGGATGCTGTGGGGATGGATGGGGTGCAGGGATGCTGTGGGGATGGATAGGGTGCAGGGATGCAGGGCAGGGATGCTGTGGGGATGCTGCAGGCATGGATGGGGTGCAGGGATGCAGGGCAGAGATGCTTTGGGGATGGATGGGGTGCAGGGATGCCGTGGGGATGGATGGGGTGCAGGGATGCTTTGGGGATGGATGGGGTGCAGGGATGCTGTGGGGATGGATGGGGTGCAGGGATGCAGGGCAGGGATGCTGTGGGGGTGCAGGGCACTGCTCCCAGCCCTTCAGCCCCCACCTGCACAGCCCCTCTCTGGACATTACAGGTTTGGGGCTGTTTTGCATCACTACCATGAAATGCTGTGGCAGGGGCAGCTTTGCCAGGGTTGCAGACAGTCATCTCACTCAGATCTTGGGGTCAGCCAGCTCTGGCTGTGCAGGGACATGGTATGGAGCTGGGGTTGGCAAGTGTTTGCCACGCAGGGGCTCTGGCAGGACAAGAGCCTTTGGATGTGTGAGCCCTGTCCCAGTCTCTGCCCGTGCCCGTTGCTGTGCTGGGGCACCAGCAGCAGTTCCCTCAGCCAGAGCACGGCAAGAGGTGACCCCAATGCAAATATGCCAAGTGGGGTTAAAAATAGGCAGGTGTGATGTCTCATGGCCTGAGGGGGGGGTGTGCAACCTGTTTTCAGCCTCTGCTGCAGCAGAAAAATGCAGGTAAGGGTGGTCCTGGGTGCACACAGGGGTGGTAAAGCCCCACTGAGGGCTGGAGCCTGGCTGGTACCTCTGTGTGTCTGTGCAGTGTGGAGGGGTGAAGGGTTAAACACCTGCAGCTCTTTTTCTTTCAACAAATGGCAACAGGTGAAATGGCTTTTCCTTCCCAGCCACCAGTCCCGGGCACAGGACACGGCACAGCTGCACCTCAGGCCAGGGCATGATGGAGACCTGCACACAGATTGGCTCCAGCTGTCCCTGCAAACAGCACACAGGCACAGGCCTAATGAGATGAGCAAAATTTGCCCTTCCTTCTGCTTCCCGTGCCGGGAGGAGAGGGCAGATGGGGCAGATGCTTCGTGCTGGGGCTTCAGGGGAAAGCTTGGGGAGAGCAGGATCCATTTGAACATCCACCCAGGTGCCCCCAGCTCAGCTCTGCCCTAAAACACTTGGTTGTCCAGAGGAGTTAACTGTACCCCTGGCTACTTACAGCCCCTGTGAGTGAGGGGAACAGCAGATGAAAGGGCTCTGCCTTCCAGAGCAGCTGCTTGAAGCCTCCAGCACGCGGGAGATGCAGAGTGTAGAGGGGAGGGTGCCCACTGTTGTGGCCTGGGGCAGTCAGGGCTGCTGGGGGCTGAGGGCTGTTGTGTCCATCAGCTTAGGCAATGTCTGGGGCACAGGATCCAGGGAAAACCCTCGGTCCCTCAGTCCCTGGGCTCAGCCGTGACATGGCTGTCCCCAGCATGGCATCCCAGGCAGCAGCAGTGTTCTCTCTCCTGGTCCTGTTTCTGGGGCTGGAGGGGTTTCATCACCTGGTCCTCTCAGTTGATCAGCTGTGGTTTAAGCTGGAGTTGGTTTTCCATAGGTGGGCAGTCACATCCACGTGCAGAGGGCCTGGTATGGGAAAGGGAGATGTTCTGCAGGGCATGAGAGCGGGACAAGGACACAAGGCCCTGGCTCTGTGGGGTGACTGTGGCCAGTCAGTCTCCCTGCCCTGGGCTGCTCTGGCAATGCCAGCCTCTCCGGAGCAGTGAGGGCTGTGCCAGGGGACACACAACTCCCCAGAGCTGCCCTGGCTGGTGCCGAGGGCTCTGGTGCTGGTTTTCCACCAAAAAAAAAAAACCCCACCGCAGGGAGCTTGCAGAACCCAGGGCTGCTCTTTCCCTTCTCAAAATACCAGAAAGATCTGGAACATCCTCCCATTTCAACTCCCCCTTCCCGCAGCTGGACCATTTCGCCCCAGACTCGCCTCCAGCGCTGTCCCCAGCGCTGTCCCCACGCTCACCCGCGTCACCCCCGGGGAGAAGCGCTCCGTGCCATCCCTCCCCCGTTCTGTTCCGCATCACGGAGCACATCCCATCGAACCGCCTCGAGATGCTGCCGCTTAATTTGTGTACACAAACAATCGGGGGGGACGAGGCAGCGCGGCCCCAGCGACGGGCACGGCCGCGGGGACGGAGCAGCTGCCGTCGGGGATGCTCCTAATTGGCGCTCCTGATGGATGCGCAGCCCCGGCTCGCAGCGAGGGCACCCAGCGAGAGAGCAAAACGTTTTAAACCCGAAAAGCGGCACTTACTGGCCGAGGGGATAATTAAGGGTGTTTGTCTTTAGGGCCTTTCGGCCGAGCGAGGCGCGGCACCGGGGAAACAGAGCCGGGCTAAGTGCTCTGCAAAGAGCAAACCCGCGCCCCCGCATCACATGAGCCCCATTAGGGCTCTCCCGGGGGATTGGGATTCAGGGAATCGCAGAAGTGTTTAGGCTGGAAAAGACATGGGAGGGAGGTCAGCGAGTTCCCGGTGCTGGGGAGGGCAGAGGGAGTACCCTCCGCACCCTTCCGGATTGCAGTCAGAGATGCAGGAAAGCAGGTCGGAGCCAGCCGGGGGTCGGGCTCTTCTCCGAGGTAACAAGCGATACAAGAGGAAATGGCCCCAAGTTGCTCCAGCGGAGGTTTAGATTGGATATTGGGGGAAATGCCTTCTCCAAAAGGGTTGCCAAGCATCGGCACAGGCTGCCCGGGGCGGCGGGGGAGTCACTGGATGTGGCACCCGAGGGACGTGGTTTAGCGGTGGGCTCGGCAGGGCTGGCTTGGCACGGGACTCAGTGATCTTAGAGGTGCTTTCCAACCTTAATGATTCCATGACTGAGTCCCCGCCTGCCTCACTCGCCCAGACCTCACCCTCTGCTTGCGACGGACCCACAACACGCCCCGCTCTGGCAGAGCAGCCTCCAGCGCGCAGAAACCCCCCGACATCATCCCGGGAGACAAACTCTGCCTGGAATTGCTTCCAAGAAAGGGACTTCAGACAGGACCCCCAAACCTCGGAGCGGCTCCGCGGCACCACCGTGTGGGCACATGGGGAACTGCAGCTGCGGGCAGGGCAGGGCAGGGCGGCGCCCGGGGAGAGGTGACCACTGACCCTCTGACCACTGACCCTGTATTCATCGACCCCTGTGACCACTGACCCTCTGACCACTGACCCTCTGACCACTGACCCTGTATTCATCGACCCCTGTGACCACTGACCCTGTGACCACTGACCCTCTGAGCAGTGACCCTGTGACCACTGACCCTGTGACCACTGGCCCTGTGACCACTGACCCTGTGATCATCGACCCCTGTGACCACTGACCCCTGAAACCACCCACCCCTCTGGCCACTGACCCTGTGACCACCCACCCCTGTGATTACCAGCCCCTCCACTAAATAATGAAGTGTTCTGCTGCTTACAAAGTTCTAAGCATTATTCTGCATCAAACAAGTTTGCATAGTGATGCTACAGAGAAATTCAAATCCATCACTGAGCCAGAGTCAGTGGGGAAACCCATTTGTTGCTTTTGTTGGTTTGGGGTTTTTTTTGTTGATGGTGGTCTTTTTGTTTGGTTCGTTTTCTTGTTCTTTATTTTGAGACATTTTTAGCTATTTCAGAAATGGGACTCCCCTACAAATCACACAGATCCTTGTACACTTCCTTCTAGCCCTGTCCCTGGGCTCTCCACCCTGCTCACACCAGCCACATCCCACCTTGGATGCTGCAGGGCTCCCCATCCTGGTAATTCTTTTGGAAATGATTCAGCTATAAAAGCATCACAAGGTAATCAGAGTTATTTGCAATCTTCCTACGAGCTTTTCCTTCTGAATTTATGATTATGCCAGAAAAGAGAGGCTGCTTAGCTGTGGGCACTAATGTCTGTCCCCTCCTATGTCTTTCAGATATTTCATGCTCGTGCTCAAATATCCCACTGGGATTATCGTTCTAATTAGGCAACTCAGAGACTTCACACAGGCAGAAGCTGCCATTCTTCACCTGCAGAATAATCAGCTCCTCTGCCTTTATCAGAAGTTTCCTGTCATCTGTAGGGAGGGAAGGAGACAGGCAAGTGACAAGAAAAGGCAGAAAAAGTGGGTCCCACTTGAAATCAGATAAAATAGTGAAAAAATGCGAGTTTTTCCTTCTGTGAGGCACGAACGGTAAAATATAATTACAAACCCTTAATACTGCAGCCAAGACAAGGAGACCCACTGCAAAAATGGAAAGAGAACTGCTCCTTTCCAACACCATCAGTAGCCTGCTTGAATACATGGTTTTGGTATAAATTAAGAATAAATTCAGATAAATTAAGAAGTGGGCAAAGGGCACGGGGGATAGAACAACAGAAAAATTACAGAGCAATCTGCCACAGTTTTGAATATTATCACGACCTTTCCCTGAACAAAATGAACATTTAAAGCAATAGCTACTAACTCAGGACAGACAGAGGCAGTGATGGGGACACGCACACTTCTCCCCAAGAGCCAGCACCTCACAGGCAGGTCAAGGCAAACCACCTTTACCAATAACCGTATTTATTGAAAGCAAAGCAATCTGCCAGCTTGTTGTGTTTTATAACATTTTAATAACCCTGAAATCATGACTGCACTGGGACCACATTTTTATCAGAGAAAATTTACAAGCAACTCGTTTCCAATGCATCGGACAGTAAAAAACAAACACCAGGGGCACACACACAGGACAAAAGTGTCATATTCATGTCTAATGAAGCAGCTTCATTAGAGAAAAGGGAGCGGCTGGGAGCGTGAGGGGTTAGAATGGTCACTGAATGGTCAGCTGGAGTGTCTCTGCAGAGGCTGGAGGATGGAGTCTGGCAACTTGCAGCAATAGTTAACCTGAGCGATTGGGTGTATCCGCTGGAGGAAGACACCTAGAGCCCACTAGAACATGGGCACGTTAGTCCGTCCTCCCTCAGGAAAGCTACAGTGTGGATGGGTGCTGGAGGCGCCTCTCCCGAATGCCAAGAGCACCCGGGGGTTTCTGGAAGAGACCCCTCGGGGAGGAGGGGGAATGTGAGCGGACAGAAGCTGGGCTGCTCCCGCGGGCGTTAAGGTTTCACGGGCACAAGGACCTGGGCGAGACAGTCCAGGAGACCTGCAGGGAGCTGGCACGTCCTGGGCATCTCCTTGTGATCCTGCTGAGCGAGCCACAGACACTTCCAGGCATCGAGGGAGCTGCTGTTCCCTGGGGTGCTGCAGAAGGCGGGGACAGGAAGGCCAGGCACCCGTGCAGTTTACACCAAGAGTTCCTTTGAGCTCCACGTGCCGTTTTTCCAGAACTCCCCTTCCCTGAAAGTGGCTATGCAAGACTTGAGACTGTACATTCAGCATCAATACAGTGACACGGGGGCACAGCTGGCACCGGACAGCGGGGACTCAGCAGCAGTTCATGGACAACATCAGAGGATCCATCACCAGGGCAGCCTTGGTCTGCTTGGATCTGCTCCACACTGTAGCTGCCCACAACCCGAATCCTAAAGGGTTTTCCAATTCCATTTCCAGACTCTTCCAACTCCAAGAATTCTTAACATATACAGATATCCACATACATTTATTATTTTTTTTTTTTAAATTAAAAAAGCTCCTTCACATACACAATCATATATTGAATTAGCAAGAACAATAATATATTTCTGGAGCAGAAAAGCAAAAACTTCTGCTCTGCCAGTGCCACCCACAAACTAGACAAGGAACTAAGAAGAAGTTTGACAATTTCAAACCACTTAGGAAAGAGAAATTCTCTTGGCCTAAAGAGAGGGAGCCATGCAGTGAAGGTGCCATGGAGGGTACAGCAAATGCAATATACAGAAAAACACAAATTGTTAAAAATGTTTTCTTGTAAAGATTCTGGAGCCACAGAGTTGGCTCTATGATCATCAGGAGTTTTCTTTACAATTTGAGAAATACTGAAGAGCATTGAAGCAGAAGAATGACACTGAAAATAAAGAGCTATGCAAAGAGTAAAAGATTGATTTTGGTCAAGAGCTGTATTTCCTTTAACATATCAGGGGGATGCTAAATATCAAGAGTGCATTCGATTTACAAAAAGCCATCACTGCCAACCCCATGGAAGACTGAAACATCCGACTTCATAAGGGATTTTGATGTCTTGGCAACAAAACCCAGACACACCAGAACTGAAAGCCCTCCTTGCCAAGATAAAAATGCCCAACAAAATGCAAACCAAAGAGGGAACCAAGGGAGGAAAAGAGAAGGCAACTCCCTTCCCAGAGTTTTATTTGAAACAACTGGAAGAGGGGGAAAAAAAAAATAGGTGGGAAGCTCCCAGTAAAAAACAACAGTGCAACTTCGGAGCCAGATCAGTAAAATTGGCAGAACAGGCTTCAGACAGGGTATTTTAGCTGTTTTCGTAACAGAAGTCACCCCCAAAGCTGAATTTGAGTATTTTAAACTGTGTATCTGCCAGCAAAGTGCAACTCTCGAGTTGCTTGGGACCCCGCTGCCCCATGGGCCTTTCTTATGGGATGCTGGTTTATGGAGAACCCCAGTGACAAGCACAGGTGGTTGTTCAGGGCTGGGAATGAATCCAGCTGTCCATGTTAGTTTTTCCTTCTCCAATGGATTGGGGGAACAAGTTTCACTGGACAAACTCCCCCTCACCGAGACCCAGGGCCAGCCCTGCTGTACATCAGTCAGCACCAGTTGCCCCAGTGCCACAGAGGGTCAGGCACTGGTTTGGGGGCGGTGGGAGGAGAACATACACTCATGGTCAGAGGGAGATGGAACCCTCAGCCCTTCACCTCCTGTGCCTCAGGTTGGCATGGTGGGGGTAAAGGACCTTGGAGTGGTTACCCACTGCAAATACTTCCCTTAATTCCAAGCCTGAGAGGCCAAACATGGAAATATTTTGGTGTTCCTACCCTACTTAAGGGCTACTTGGCTCAGCTCAAAAAACTTTAAATGGCAATTTAGAGACATCCAAGTCCAGAAACTGGGAGGCTCTGGGATGATGGAGAGTCATCTCCAGCCTCGCAGAGTTCAAAGGGGTTAACGAGCCATCTACTACGTTACTGAAGACATGGAAAAATGAGAAAAACAGAATTTTAACATAAAAATGGCTATTCCTGCTGGTTCTGCAGGGCTTTTGGATGTGATGTGCAAAGCGTTCATGGAACAAGCTCATGAGTGTGTCACCAACAAGCAGAGGGAGCGACCACAGGAGGGGTTTTCCTGGCTTACACATCATTCTCATTCAAGGTGAAAGAGTTAAACTTCTTCACGAAATACCTTAACAGATTGAACAATATATATATATATCTTTTTAGTATCCCCTGCATAAAAGAAAAATACACATTATTTCAACAGCCAAGAAAAAACTGCAATTTATTAAGTTTCAAAGAATCTTCGTACTCTTGAAAGCAACTTTCGGTGCATGTTCTTTAACAATCACATTCTATGAGGAGAATAAACATTAAAAGCCACAATTGTTGGTTTTCTTTTTTTAATCTCAGAGTTACAGACATCTTTAATTCAAAAGGAAAAGGCAAAAAAAAAAAAAAAAGCCCCAAAACAAAACCCCCCCTCCCGCCCCCCCAACCCTCCAACAGAAATTTTCATTCCCAATTTGAAAATATCAGGAGTTTTTCTACAACTCAATGCTAAACTTCAGCATGGAAAATTGTATGTAAACACGCACATACACACATACATATTTTATATAAGTGTGTGTGTGTATATATATATATAAAATATATATGTAAGAGGCGTGTAATGGCAATGAGATGCAATTACTCTGAGGAAAGGTTATTCAGCTAAATACACTACTAAAACTTGAGGAAAAAAAAAAAAAAAACAAGTCTTGAACCCAGTTTGTGCATAGTTCATGATCCTCTATAAAACCAGCTTTTGTTAATTTGCAATCTTGCAGGACCCTTTAAATCTGATAAAACCATTAAAAAGCTAATCTTCCAAAAAAAAAAAAAAAATGTAATGCACAAGTTTCCTGATCCAAGCAGGCAGGGAGCACAATGTTCATATAATTTTTAAAACATACTTGAAGTGTATGTTATTCCATTGTCTTTCTTCCTTTCAAAACAATCAAAAACATTGATCTTTTTTTTTTAAACATAAAGCGATTTTTTTAATATATAAAGCACTCTTCAAACATCTATTTCTTTTGAGTCCATTATTTGGTAAATATGTAACTGCTACACATTAGATTAGGTATTTTCTTCTTTCTTACTGTCTTTTTTTTTATTTTATTTTGTTTTTTAATAATATCTTCAGTGCTAGGAGTTGGGTTTTAAAAATACATGAAATGGTGTGGAGTTGCTCCTCGGGAAACCCGGCTTTCCTGAGACATCTTCCACCATGTGCAAGATAGTGATCACAAAGTTTTCGCCACTTTGACGAAGAGGAGGAAAACAACAACAAAAATAGTACACAGCAATGGCCAAAGGAAAGGATAATACAACAACACTGTTCAATCCCAGAGCTCTGAAGTAGCATATCTTCATTCTGAAAATAGTTTTCTTTACGATGGAAGTCTTTTTTTTTTCTTTTTTTTTGTGTGTTTTTTTTTTTTTTTTTTTGTAATTCCTTTTTTTTTTTTTATTTTAAAGTTTGAAGGAGAAAAAAAAGGTCTGTAAACAGGTGGGAGCCAAAACTCCTGGCTCCTCCAAAAGCAGTCAAAACTTATGTCCAAGTGCTTGTTTCTGTTCCTGCTTGCAAGGGAACTATCAACTCTTTACAATTATCTATGGCCACAGTTCAACAAGAGTATTTTTTTTTTTAAACTTTATATTCCGAATGGAAAAATGGTGCAATACTCCGGTAATAATTTTCTTGCATTAGTCCACAATAAAAAGCCGCTAAAGGTAGATATACATATTATTCTCCAGAGATACACACTGTAATTTTTAAAATGCAATAAGAGTCCTTGAGTAAACATTTACACGTGAATTGTCGCCGGCCCCTTCTATCAGTTTCTTTCCTTTTTTTTTTTTGTCTTTTTTTTTTTTGTGTGTGTGTGTTTTTTACCATTACAGGATTAGCTACAAGAAGGGCTGCGGACACTCAGTGCAAAGTTAGAAGCTAATAACAATTAAACATTTGACCAATGAGCAAATAAAAAGCATATACTGAATCAAAGGAAAAACTTCACACGTTGAGTTAAACCACACGTGGGCACACACACACTCACACACACACTCACAGGCACACTCACATCTGTCCCAACAAAAACATAGAGTCTGAACTTTTAAAAACAAAAAATTCTTAGAGCCTGTTTTTTGTGTACTGATGCTGACCTGGAAGTGTAATAATTCAACTTACAAAGTGTTCACATTTTGTTATTGGCCTGCTGGATTCAAGTATTTGCATGTTGATATGGTTTGTTGCCTTTTTTTTTTTAAAGTTTTTTTCCTTTGTTGATTTTTTTTTTTAGTTTTTTTTTTTTTTTTTTACTTTTTTATATTTTTTGGGATTAAAAAAATGACATGAAAAAGTAATGAAACAAGGGTAATGTGCATAGGCAGATCCATGGGAGTAGTGGACACAGAGATACCCCAACCCTGCCCTCCCTCCCCCCCACTCAACCTGTACAGTCCAGAGTTCCCACTTGGATTCGTCACTTTTCTGTACCAATGGTAAATATCACACTTCACCCTTTCTGATTATTGGGTCCGCCTCTGTAATGTGCATAATAGTCACAGGCTCATTTAAATAGGCTTTCATTTCCCCTTCCCACCCCCCACCCCCCCAAGTTGATAAAATAACCCTTTCCAGCCCAAAATTCTGAAAAGTGCCCTTCATGATAGACCTATTCTAAGCAGCTTTTATACTTGGTTTTGAAAAAAAAAATAATTCACCATACAAACATAAAAAGACAACATGAAACAAAAAAAGCCATGAAAAAAAAATAATAAAACCTGTCATTAGCATGTGACACTGACCAAAGGAGCCCATACTGTTTCAGGAACAGTTCACAAGGACTTCTGCAGTTTCGGATTCGATATTGGACAGAGGTACTAAGGAGGGCTGCCAGTCTCATGGGTTAAAGCTGGATTCTTCATCAAGCCCGGGACTGGAAAGGGTTACAAATTTTTTTTTTAATTATTATTATTTTTTTTAATTTTTTTTTTTTAAGGTTTTTTTTTTTTTCCTTTAGTGCTGATGATTGTTATTTCCATTTTGTTTTCTCTTGTTTCCTAGATGGACTCCCCACTGAGAAGATCCCCCGGGAGAAGAGTATTCAGAGGCGTGGGGCTCCCGATGACTCTGCCGTCGTCGGCGCTCGGGGGTCCCCAAAGGCTGCTGGAGTACTGGGGGACCCCTCCCCACAGCAGGTCGCTGCTGCCCTTGCCCCCCAGGCACGGGGGGTTCCAGTGGCCGGTGTCGGGGCGCACCAGCCCGTGGGAGCTGCCCGAGGAGCCCAGGCGGGTCTGGGTGGATCCAGTGTTGGACTGCCAGCTGGAGGTGGGCGGCAGCGCCTGGCCCTGCGCTAGGAAACGGTTCACTTCTTCCTCACCAGCAAACTCGGCCAGGATGGTAGTGTTTCCCAGGACACACCTGAGGGCACAAACAGAAAGGTGGAAGGATGGGAGGCAAGGGGGTGCTTTTGGGAATACCCGAGATGCATGTCCGGTGAGGAAAGGATGGGAGAATTGGAGCTCAGCCTGGAGAAGAGAAGGTTTTGGGGTGACCTAATTGTGGCCTTTCAGTACCTGAAGCAGCTACAAGAAACATGGAGAGAGACTATTTACAAGGGCCTGGAGTGACAGGAAAAGAGAAATGGCTCTAAACTGAAAGAGTAGGTTTAGATTAGAGATTAGGGGAAAATTCTTCCCTGTGAGGGTGGGCAGGCCCTGGCACAGGGTCCCCAGAGAAGCTGTGGCTGCCCCATCCCTGGAAATGTCCAAGGCCAGGTTAGGTTGGATGGGGCTTGGAGAAATCTGGGACAGTGGAAGGTGTCCCTGCCCATGGCAGGGGGTGGGATGAGATGAGCTTTAAGATCCCTCCCAACCCCAGCTTTTCTATGATTCTGTGATACAGATCCATCTAACCCCAAGCAGAAATAGAAGCGAAGATTTACACCACACTCACTTTGAGCAATCCCTGTCTCTTTGACAAAGCCTTCTCTGCCCTGTTTTCTATCCACCTTTCTACATCCACAAGCAAACACTCAAAGCCATATGTGGGGAGGCCATCTCCTTCAACTGACACATCCTGGGAGCCCCAGCTCTCTTAGTATAAGGATAGAAGCCAAATGATGTTTCTGCTGCCTCAGTACTTTCATTATGCTCGTGCTATAAACTGTTGGTAAAGAAAATTACTTTCCAACACTAAGAACCCAGGTATTCTCCTGAAACATCAGTTTCTGCATCCTTCATCCTCCCTAATGTCACTGATTCATCACTCAGATTCTCCAGATTTTATGCCAATTAATCCCATGGGTTTTAAAACTCCTAAAAAGCACATTTTGTTGTCATATACTTCTATCATAACTCCTTTAAAAGAGGTGATCCCCATGAACACATTCCTTATTTATCACCATTGTGTCCTTTCTGTTGCTCTCTAAAGCCAAAACTTTGGCCCTCTGAGCTTCTTTTGGAATCCTTATCACAGCTTACAAATTCTTTGCAGCCTTACAGCTAACAAATCCTGATTGAGCTCATTATTAATGGTGAATAAAGTTTTGTAATGCCCTTTTATTCAGTGGTTCATGAGTATCTACCCCCCAGTTAATTCTTCTCTATCTCATCAGTTAATTCTGAAATCAGATTGAAGTAATATTGATCAGTTCCGACTCCTGACAAATAAATGCCTAAGAAATTAGTTTCTGAGATAAAACTGGCTTAATAACAAAAGAAATAGGGAGCAGAAACATACATGTGCAGAGACTTTTGGGCCTTGGCTGCTTCCTCCTTGGAACTGTATCGGACCACAGCATTCCCTTGTGTCAGGTTCAAGTGGAATGTTATGAGAGGGCCGTGTTGCAAACACAGTGTCCGCAGTGTGGAACCATCGATCTGGGGAGAGGGAAGGGAGGAAAGGTTATCTGGGTTCTGCTTTTACTTTAAATGCTTGTTCAGCAAGTTTTAAAATCTAAAAAGTATAAGTGAAAGGAAAAAAAAAGGAAGAATTTAATTACAGACTTATCACTCTGCACTGAAGGAGATACCCCGGGTTTTTTTAAGACTTCCCTACAGTCCAGTGCACAAAACTTCCCAGTTAGGTTATACAAATTATATTTATCATTGCAAGTCCACAGAAGTTGAGAAACAAGTCAAAAGAAAAAGACATTGTTTACAAATAACTGAATTTTTCCCAAGATTAATTTGGAGGCTTTGTGGTTTATATTCTTCCTTCTGAATGACATTGTGTGAAGGACAAGTAGAGGATTTGACACACTTAGGAGAAGAACCAAAAAAGCCACAGGAAAAGCAGAATTTACATCTCTGTATCTGCTTTAAAGCATCATTCACCTCCAAGCTTACACATACATAAATGGTGCCCACTGAATGACTAATTACAACCTTGAAAGTTCATACTTGATTTGACAGCACTTTGAAAACTTAAATTCCCTGAAGAAGACAGATACTTATAATAAACACAGAGTAATTATCCTTCCTTCAAATGACCAAGGCTGCTAAATCTTGCTCTTATCATCTCCTAAACGTGCCAGGTCTTTTTCCCTCAGCAGTTGTGCACAATTCCAGTTACCTGGGGTGTGAGGTTCCGAAGAACCAGCCAGCTGCTTGTTCTCCCTGAGCTGTCAGTACTCCATGCAGAACCTGCAATAAAATCCCACAAAAAAAACACCTGGTCATGGTCTGGAGAGCATATTACAAGCAAATTTATCTGGAATCACAACATACTAGCAAGCCTCACTGCTACTGAAAACAAACCCTACAGCTGTTTCCTCACATCCTGATTTACTGCCTCCTCTGCAATGAAAGGTTGCTGAATGAAAACCTGCTCTTGTTACATTTGAAAGGTCTGTGGCATTTTCCACATTCCCACAGTAACTATTAGAACACTGGCAGCTGCAGGTATGACACAGCAACAATCTGGACCTTCAGGATACATTGGAATTAATCTGGAAGGCACATTTTAAGAGCAATTCTGATGTCCAAGCTCAGGCTGCTGCTTGCTATTAAAGATTTTATAGCACTGCAGCACTCTGCTATCCTGCCAGTGACAGATTAATGTACATGACTTATTCAAAACAGGTATTTCTGCACTGACAATGTCCTGATTGAAGATACAAGGACACAACCAACAAAACCTGCTCTTCCAGCCTCAGCCTGGTGTTCTACAGCTTGGAGTTTTACAGTAAGAAACTGTACAAGCTTGATATTTATGAGTGGCATTTGAGAAACCACAGTGGATTCTGTGGTCACACACATGACCACACAGAAGCCCTGGAGAGAATTTGGGAAGCACCAATATCTGTCCACAAGGGGTGGTTTAGTGGAGGAACCAGACACAAAATTAATGGCAAGAGGGAAGAACATTCAATTCTCAGCTTAGTAAAAGCAGATTAATAAAACAGTCAGCTTCATAAAACAGGTGTAATACTTGTATGTATATCTATGTTTACACAGATATAGATATCTATATATAAATATATATACAGCCAGAACCATAGTTTCTCATATTTGCATTTAAGCAAAACAACATCTAAAAAAAGAGCCTGTGTGAAAAAATGAAGGCATTCCCTGAGAGCCCTGCAATGCCATCAGGTCCTAAATGCTTCACATCCATGCTCCAATCATGTGTTCCATATTAAATTTCATGGGCTCATCTTGAAGCCTCATATGCAGTCTTAGATCACACCATAAAACAAGGCACATGTTGGAAAGACAGTTTTAGAAATTAAGGAAATGGAAAATACAAAATCCTAGCTGGAGTTAAATAATTTGGCAAATCCTATGTAAAGCTACTCCTATGACCACCTGAAAGATGGAAACTTCATCTACAACTTAGGCAAAGTGAAATAACAGACATGAGATCTGGCCCCCAAACAGACACACTTTACTTGTACTGAACCTCCAGTTTTTGGAGCCTAACACACAGGATAAAAGCAGATGTGATAAGGCAGAGAAGCTGTGGGTACCAGAGGAGTAAGAGCTGGTCCAGCCCAGGGGACTGGCTCCCCACGTGGATGATGGCTTGGTGTTGGTTAAGCCTGGAGGGGGTCTCGTCGGAGCCGTAGTGTTTCTGGGTACCTTCCAGAGTTCGTGGGACAGAGAGGCTTGTGTGTGAGAGATCGGGCCAGAGGACCATGTGGACTTGATGTCTGACAGTTTACCTGCAACACAAAAAAAGACATTTGAGTATTCTTAATTTTAAACCCAGTAGGATTGGTATCATTGACTGCATTCTTCTGACTTCTCGAGAGGAAAAGAACAACCTTCTGTACCATCCAGTGCTCTAAATCCTATACCCTTTGAACCTACTAGTGTTTACATTTTCAAATATTATACAGTGTATAATACTATACTATACCTACTATATCCTGTGATGCTACTAGTGTTTACATTTTCAAACAATTTTGTATTTAATGAACCTCACAATACCTGCTACAGACACAGTTCCCTTTTTAAAACCTCCTGCTGCTTCACTTTCTTGTACAAGATGATACATGAAAAAAAAGACCAGAAAATGGACTTAGGTATTTGGAATCTAATCTCACCAAAATTACAATGAAGCACTTCAAGACTGTCTCTCTCAAAGGTTTAACAGGACTTAAACACTTTTTCTACCAACTCATTTTATCTAATATAAGCTAGTATATCCATATGTTCTTCTGATATATTATTAAAATTCTAAAGATCAAGGACCAAAAAAACTTTATTTCTCAATATTCAAAACTACTGATACTCTTTTTTCCAAGTATCTTTGAGAAAAATGAAGTCTTTAGAAGTTCAGACCATATCACAACCTGTCACACTCTGTAACTTTTTGCTGTTCAGTTTGTTATTTCCCTAATCAGTTTTTAAACTCTTACTACTGTTCCTGCCAAATCAGTTTTATAAAATAACACAAAACCAAGAACAGCAAATACAGTTAAGCATTTAGAGAGGCAGACAAAATTGATTTAAATTATGGATACCAAAATAAACCCCTTTATTCACCTTTAGACTTACACTTCCCTGGCCTTTCCTCCTTGTACCAATGTTGTGGAACTAGAGCCCGATTTCCTTGCCAGAGCAGAGTCCTGCTGTTACCAACACTAGCAGCATGTGTTGGACTGGAATGGACTAAAAGGGACACATCCTACACCTTCTGCCACAACAAATGATGTTGTTGTGACTGTGCTGCCTTAATGCTTTAATCCTGATTGTACAGAGTAAGAAAATATTCGGTCTGACAAAGTCCAAAATGCAAAACTCTTGTGAATTTTTATAAAACTAGAGTTGAACTGGCAGATTTGAGTTTATACTGGATGCAGTGCTTTGCTGAGGCTTTTTTGCATCAGTCCCAAAGCCAAATTTACCAGTTGCCAAATCACAGCCTCAGCTATATATACACACACGCTCCCCCAATTGCCTCAATTTATCTAAATCGTTTCACTCAATGGTTTTATATTGATTCATAACAATTTAAGTGAAAGGGTAACCACTCTCCCATCTTCTTGCAAACTGTAGCAACAAAAATAACTTGACAATGACAATGAGGACATTAATGAGTGTAAAATGGTGGGAGGGAAGGGAGCAAGTCTGAGCTGGAGAACTCAAGAGCAGCCCAGCCTGTGATGTGGCACAGGACACAAGCACATCACCACAGATCAGATGTTGCTATGTCACTACTTCTCATGGGGTAACAAAAACATTGGATGACACTGCAAAAAAATTAGAAGCAAATAAAGCAGAAATGCATGGCAGATAAAGAAAAGCAAGCCATTCCTTTTTTTTTTTCCCTTTCACTGAGGGAAAACATGCCAAACCACCCCTTTTTGTCTTGCATTCTGCAGTACGACCTGGAGGCTGCACCTTCCTTCATTCAGAGAAGTGGAGGGTTTTCAGTGGTTAGATATGAAAATGCTAATCCAATCCACACAACAGCCTCAACACATTTGTATAATGGGACAAACTGGATATTAAGGTAGGTAACTTGCATGCAAAGTTGTCATGTTTTGCAGAGATATACTCCAGAATTTAGAGCTCATTAAAAAGAATGGGGTAATTATTTAGTTCACCTACAAGCTCAGCCATACAGGGGAGCATCAGGCTTTGGCTTGGCTATTAAAAAAAGACACTTAAGAACCCAAAACCCAATCCTTTCAGAGCCATGCAAAGTAACTCCTGGAGGTTCTACTGAAGCTTTTCCTGAGCTGAAGATGTTTCACTTTTAACAGTGAGTTTAGCAACAAAAATTTCACATCAGCTCTTACTGGAAAGGTCTAATAGGGGTGTTCCTGCTGAGGTCCTAGACAATATTCCTCCTCAGAGAACTCCATGCCAATAGAGTGACAGCATGTGGCACCAAGTGGAATAAATACATTTTTCCTTAGCACAATTCCAGGCACACCCTCCAACACTCCTGCTGAAGAGCTGCCAGGAGAGCTGCCTACCAAGCACAGTACTGAGAACACGCTTCTGTCTCTGGCAGCAGTCCTGTAGCCACTGGGAAAACACTTCCTAGGGCCTTTTGCTGAGAATGCACAAGGATGTGGAAGTAGAAAGGCCAGTTCCGTACCTGCAATGCTAGGTGCAGATGCAATGCTGCTGAAAGAGCTACTGTAGCCGGAGGCACTAAGCGGCCAGGCACTCGATGAAGGCAGCGTGGCATTCTGAGATGATGTTGGGGATGACCCTGCAGAACCAGCAGAGAAGCAACTAAGAAAGATGGGCATAATGATGTTTGGTATGACATAAGCAAATCTATTATGTGCAAATACAAACCATGCAAAGGCATTTCCCTTAATCAGCCTGGTCTCTGAAGGCTAGGAATGAAATGTTACTGAAAGCATGATAAAGTGAGGCAGAAGTCTTTAGTAGGAAAGAGAAGAAAAAGAAAGCTGGCACAGTAGCAATTGTAGTAGTGACTGTGAGGGAGGCCAAATTCTGCATTTCCTTTAAGATATGTGACTCAAAAAATCAGTGTTAAACTGTTTAGTCTCAAGGAACAGGCTTCATTTGTCAAGGTCCTCTGCCAGCTGACTTAGGTAATGGCAACTGTAGATGAGCAGAGATGTGTATGACAAACTAACCTCTTACCATGGGTGAACTGTCCTAAATTACTCAAGATAAGCACTTCCCCTACATCCCAATGTCCACAGACGTCTTTACATTTCTGCAGACTTTCAGTAAAGTAAGGATATATTTTAGCAATCTCTTCTTCAACTGATAACATAAATGAAATTGCCTGAAACCACCTCAGTAAATCATTTACAATCTGAGGAGCTATCTAAGCACACATTTCCTTACTCCTAGCAAATGAAAGAAACTGAACATAAAATAAAAAATGTTCATTACAAAGACCAGCAGAGCTGGAAGTATTCTCTCTAGCCACCAACAAAATCAAGTGTGTATCCTGGGTGACTTATCATTCCTGTCACACACAGATGGACTGTGATACTGAAACATCTTTATCTGACTAATAAAAATAGGTGCATTCTTTCAAAAAGAGCACTGTACTGAAGTAGAAGGGAGGAAGTAAAAGGACAATCTCATCCCTCACAGCTCAATAAAAAACACAGGCTGTATTTTCAACTGGAACAGCAGCCAACCATACTTTACCTTAACCAGACCCCCTGCACTCCAAAGGACACCAAGACAGACATCAAGTTTCAAGAAAAATAACTCTGTGTCAGGCCTTCTCTGGAAATAATCTATTCCCCCAGGCAGGAGTGATGGAATTATAGCAGATTCAAAGGCCTGTGTGCCCACAGAGCTGACACTCACTGATCCTGATTCCTCGTGGCTATGACTCTCAGCTCATAGGAGCTGACCCTGCAAAGCTTCATTAGCAAACAGGGAAAGCAGAAATCAACCCAAAAGCCTGGGTTTTGCTGTTTCTGAGTGCACAGTGCAAGGACAGCCTAACCCTCTCAAGGGGGATCAGCTCTGTCAATACAAGTTGTGCTTCATTCAGGCAGCAGTGTTCAAAGACAGCCTCTTCCTGGCAGCATCCCATGAAAGCCCCAGTCTCATACAGAGGGACACTGACAGCAACAGGGAATTTTCCCTAGGAACAAACCCTTATGTCACACAAGCACTAAGAAACAGATCCTAACTATACTTTTATTAAAATTATATTACCAAGCTAAAAAGCTATTGGGGAAAGGAAGCACACATGGACCCCAACAGTCACTGCTCTTCAGGTTGATCTCTTTAGGGCCTGTTTACTTCTGCAAAGACCATCTCTCCTGACCCTCTCTAAGTAGCAAATTATTTCTTCATTCCACAGGCAAATTACATATCAACAGAGACAATGTTCCTTCTCCAAAGCAGGAAGATCTGTAGTAGGTAACACCTGACTTACAGGTACAGCTCTGTAGGTTCAGAGTTTTTGGCCTGAAGGGAGCAGTTCTCGGGTGCCTCATATTTGAACTGTCACTGAATTACATCTTTATACTTTCTCTAACTTCAAACATGCCTGCCCCTTCCAGCACATTGGGGTCATAAAAAGTTACTTCAACATCATTCATGCACGCAAATGCTTTGTCTTTCAGCATAAATAAAGATTGCTTCCTGGCAAGAGACAACTAAAATGACTGGAGGCAATGAATGTCCCTTGCTGAATTAACAAGCCCAGAGCTGGACACCCATTTCAAGGATAGTTCCGATTTACAGTCCGTGCTGATATCACAGACGTGATTATTAGAACAAAATCCACAATTTTAATCCTGACAGATCCTCCTGGACAACCTGATTGTGCTATTCCTGTGCTCCAATAGAGTGCAGATAACTTGGCTATTTTGGCATGGCACTTTTCCCTTGATCCACTTCCAGCACACCTAACTAACAAGTAGCACAGTCCTAATGCTTTATTGTTTTAGAGAATTCCCTTTTTATTCTGAAGGAAGCACTGCCAAGACAAAAGGAATGGAAATGGCACTGGGAATTAGCAGTTTACTAGTCAATTCCCTTTTTTTCATGGTTCTGGGGATAAAAAGCTCTAATTTACTTTGCTGACTGATCTTCTAACAAAGCTACAATTAATTAGTGTGCCAGAAGCCTGCTGCCTCAGCAACAACTGTGAAACTTTTGTATTGTGTCTTCTTAGCATTTCACAAAGTGTATGCAGGAAGGTGGGCGGTGTGGAGAGCAAAATCTTGGTCAAAATGAAGTGTTACAGGTTAGAAAAACTACCAGTGACCACAGAAGTTTAAATTACATCTCACAGCCTTTTCCAGTATAAAAATATTTACATTCCCATGGAAAACAAGAAACGTCTTACTCCCTTATTTAAAACAAATATTTCTGGATATTCAGTCAAAGTTCTGAGCAGAAGCGTTATTAGATTAAGCATACATGCAAAAATATGCTGTATCTGTAACAAATGAGGTCAACTTTTTGGGAAAGAAAAAGAAGGAATGCATAGATGTGAAAGTGACTTGTGTGTTTACCTCCACTCTTGAGAAGATAGCGATTCACATCCTGTATGGTGGTGTTTATGGTAGGCCCAGTTGGAACACTTCCAGGAGTAACATCGGGGTCATTTTCAGGATCAATATTCTGCAGTCCTTTCCATGGCACTCCTGGATGAAACTCTATTTCAAATACAACAAAACACAGAAGTGTGTAAGGTCATAACTCTCCAAGGTTCCTGGGCATCAAAAGGATTCAATAAATCAACCAAAGAGTAAGTTTTATGGACATGAGGCTTTGTGTTTTGTTACCTGGTGGCCAGTTTATGCTGGAGCCATTGGAAATTTTATCACTATCGGATTTGGCACGTGACCAGCTGTGAGGAACAGCTACGGGTGGGCTGGCAGGAGACTCACTGTTCTGAATCAGATCATACCGGCCATAGGAGTCATCAATGGAGGACTTTCCTGGAGGACCAATACTTAAACCTCCAGGTATAGCACCTGTAAGGAATGACATTGGAAAGGTTTTGGTTTAGGAGTGGGACTAATCTGGGGTATGGGATTTCATCAGTCCCTATATTTTGTTATTATTTTCTTTTTTTCTTTTGGTATTACAAAGATAAAAAGAAAACTAAAATAAAAACACAGTAAGCCAGGCTTAACAGCCTCTGAAGTCTTACTAAGGGCTATCTGCATTAAATTCCTGCCAAAAAGAGACTTCAGTAATTAAAATCATTACACTGATGGTAAGTAGGAACTTGCTGAGACAGCATACTAAGGAATATCACTGTAGGCAACCCCTCATCTCATCTTTCCCAAGGCATTCATTGCTGGTGGAATGGATGATTTGAAATCATTCTCATGTTCCTACAAACTATCAAACAACAATTTGGCATAAGCAGTGCAGCTACTTGCAGAGTAAAAAAGTGTCATAGAAGGAATAATTCATTCTGCTTGTAATAAAATCCAGGATATAATAGTTAACAGAGCCCCATGCTCTAACAGAATAAACTTTGGTGCAGGATATAAAGGAATAACTGAGTCAGGATACTGGAGGTGTTAGGGATAAGGGTGTTCGAACAGAATAGCAATCACTTCTGGAAAAACAAGCAGTTTGTGCTCTTAACTCCAGGGTGGGTAACTGTAACCCACCATGCCTTTGTACTGCACTGGTTGGGAAAGGTTGATGATACTGAAAAAACTGTGGGAGAAAGGCAATGTAAAGTTTTTTAGGATTGAAGGTATACAAGTCTGGAATAAGGGGAAGACTGTAAGACTTGTTTTGCCAACACTAAAGGGTTGTTTTACTTGAACTCCGTGTTCTCAGCAACAAAATTCAACAGATGGAAAAAACCCATTTTTACACTGCTTGTAGGAAGTGAGAGCTGCAGGCACTTCAATGCACTGAAGGTGACTGCAGAAGTCATTTATAAAATCTCATGGGCTCAAAAGACGTTCAGTACCAACCATTTATGAGCACTTACACAACAAAGTAACACAAGAAAAATAATTACAACTGCACTGTGGCTCAGATCCCAAAAAAACAGACTGACACAAGGATTACAGGGGACATACCGTGCTTGCTGGAGTTCTGGTCAAGAGAAGAAGCAGCACTAGACAGATTATCCATTGAGTTGGGGTGTGTCCACTGAGGAAGGCGAGACTGGGACTGAGAAGTGTCCTTCACTGACAAACCACCAGTAATGTCCATGTTATTTACATTCATGTTCGGGTTCAGTCCAGCTGAGGGGAAATAGGTCATTAGATATCTGTAATACACTGGGGGATTAAAAGATGTGTTTAAAAACCCAGCTGCAGGAATTACTGAACACTCATCTTCAGGCATCTGTGTGCATGTGTGTCACATACAATGCATGTTTCAATCTGCTGTCAAGAACTTTTGCTAAAAAGAGGGGGGAAAGATGTAGGGATAATATATTAAAGCTGTCAGTGTTTCTCCTTACAGTCTCCTCACCTGTCTCAGGAAAGGCATTCTGGAAGAATGCACTGGAATGTTATGTTTAAACCAGTGAAGAGTTTGCAGCATTCCATGGCTAAGCCAAAATATTCCCAAATGTCTCCCCAGCACACCCCCATGATGTCTGACACTTCATTTTGCTAACAACGTTTTAAAAGCCCCAAACAAAGCAATTAATTAAAGGTCAAACTGTTCATCAGAGAAGGTATTGTACTAGCTGGGCTTGTACTTTGTATACACAGAACAGAATCACTCAGACTGTTATTTAGGGAATAATTTTGACATGCTCCTGTGACATGAATCTGGGTCTTTTTTGATATATAATCCTGAATGTTAGCAGATCACAGGAAGCTGAGAAATCATAAGAACCTCTTAGACTTAGGCCTTTAATTCACAAATTCCTTTGCCTTTCTGATGCTCCCTGCCATAACAGCTCACCACAGCAGTCAGAATTACCTTCTTAACTGCTGCATGGCAGATAAAGCTTGGCAATTCTATTGTACCCAGCATAAAGAGAGTCACAAAGAGATTAAATTAATTCCTTTATGTCATAAAGGAAGTCTGCAGCATACATCAAACAATCACACAGCAAACAGGTCTGAAAGGTTGCTCTGTTCTCCCTGTCTCCAGGCCCAATCGATTATTTTGACATCAATCACATTTGACAGATCTGTGTTCTAACCTACCACAGAATGGCTGGTGAGAAGATTTCAGGAACTTCCCAGATAATTTATTCCAATACTCTTACTTTGCTTAAAGCAAGTAAGTGATCCTTAACGTTTCACTAGATCTCCTTTTATACAACAAAAGTTTATCACTTCTGGAATTAATGACATGCAAGAAAACAGTCTCTTTTACATTTTTGAAGATTCTTCCATGTGTCTCAAATCTCCTTTTTAGACTACAGTGAGCAGAGGATTGCACTTTTTTCCTTAGCAGCTGCGGTTTTGAAACACCTAATCATCTCTACTACACTCTTTCTGCATTCCTTCACACTTTCACATATATTTCTTGAAATACATTGACCAGTACTGATGCTGATTACAGTGGAAAGATGCCTTTGTGTGACTTTCGTGGATGATATTCCTGTTTATCAATATGACATTTGTACATTTTACATGACACAGCTAATTTACATTTAGCTGAAAATTGCAACATATGTGAATAGTTAAGGAGGCAAATTTTCAGTTCTGCTATTTGTAGGGAGAACACAGGTAAGCAAATACAGCCCACCTGCACAGCTACCACACAGGCACACAGTACCAAGATTTTGGTTTGCTATTTCAATGTTATTCAATAAATAAATACGTATGTTTATATCTGTATTTGTGAAGCAAAATCTTTAGATGCTGAATTAAGGAAACAGACTCCCTCTTGTGTTTTCCATATGGACCTGCTGCTCTGAGGACACTCACCAAGAGGGTAAGGAGCAAAGGTGTTCGGTGAAGACTGTTGCTCTTTGGTCTGCAGGTCAGGTAGGCCGGGAGCCTGGGGATGGGGTGAAAAGCTATCCATGGCTGATTTGCCTGCAGAGGGGTGCAAAGATAGATGTGGAGGGGGAGGCTGCTGCTTCATAAGCAGGGCCTGGGCCAGCTGGCGCTGGTGCTGCTGGATCTGCTGCTGCATGTTATTGATTGTACGTGCAACCTGCGGGAGAGAGAATCGATAAATGCTCCGTGGAACAAAAAGACACCAGATTTCTTTCTCTACAGTGAAATAACACAATAGATCTCTTTACAGATAAAAATTGACTGCATTAAGGGGTGAAGAGCTTCCCTCCAATAATGCTGTGAAACAGCTTTAATACTCAGCACCCTTTGCTGTTCAATGCTCCTGCAGTGCATTGCTGTTTTTAAGGATGCTTTAGCTGCTTGGGTATAATGTCATTCAGTCTCTTTAAGCTATTGAAACCAAGCTAATGCAGAGATTGAGCTGGCAGGCAAACATACTTGCTGCTCCTGTTGTCTCATGGGTCCGGAAACATTACGCTGAGCCTGTAACATCTGCTGCTGGATTTGTAAACGTTGGTACGCCTGGAGAGACAAGGGAGAGGTCAGAGCCCCAGCACACACAACAGGCTGAACATGCTTGCTTGAACTGCTCTGGTACATCATGAAATAGAAAAGACAAACACTGGAGTTCTCTGAAAACAGTCAATGAAGCAGAAGTAACAACCTTGTCACAAATGTATTTTATAATACATTTATTTAAAGCCCAGTGTACCTTTTTTTTAAGCCAAACATGTCAAAGAAAAAAAATGAATAAGTTTGTGAGGAAAAAAATGGTCACTGAACAAGCTACGTTTTCCAGTCAGTTGTGTGTGTTGACATGTAACACACAGATCAGTGCTGGTTGAGAATACACTGTTACTCACAGCTGTAGGAAAACAACTGACTTTTCATTCCACTGATCAGCTGCAAAGCATAATTATTCCACAAATGGCTATTTATAAAGCCTGAGGCAAAAAATATGAGTTTGTTTCTTGAAAAAGAAACTCTACCAAAGAAATCAACATCTGATTGTTTTGAGGACCCGTCATGTCATTTAAAAATTTAGTTAGCAATTCTCCATTTTATCTTCCTGCCTTCAATTCTGATTTAGAGCTTATGTGCCATGTCTTTTAACTTACCAGCTGCAGCTGATAGAGCTGGTTCAACATCGTCATATGCTGAGGATTATTAATTGGCGAGGTTAACTGTGCAGGGCTGAGACCAATGTTTTTTGCTGCAAACTGCAAAAGCTGTGCTTGAACCTAAGGAAGAGAAGAGCCTTAAACATTGTACATTTACTTCAACAATGACAGCTGTGTGAGCCATTCATAAGAGTCACAAGACTTCAGCTGGAAAACATTACTCTTACCAGAAGTAGTAACCGTGAACTATCCAAAAATGTGCAAGGTTATCTTAATAACACTACTCAAAGGTTCATTTATAGAAAAAGAGATGAGAACAAACTCTTCAGAAACACCACTGTGTGCAAAAAGGAACACAAAAATATGCCCTCACAAGTAATGTACATAATATACATGTGAGACCATCTCAGCCATGCAACATGTAAATAAGTAACAGGGACACAGCCAGGCAGCAGTGGCTGCAAACCTCAGGAGAGGAGAGTGAGTATGGAAGAGTTCCAGGGAGAGGGAAAACTTGTGAGTGAAGTGCTGTCTAACCTGAGGGGATAGAAACTGAGGCACTTGAGCACGAAGACTAGGCTGGGATGAATTAAGAGGTTGCACTGGCGGTTGCTGCGGCTGTTGCATGGTCCTGGCTTGTGCTGCTCCGCTATTGCCAAACATACCCAGATTGCCACTCGGTATCTGCAGCAGGACAAGAATGGCACTGGCATGTAAAGACATCACTCAACACATGACCTGGATGTTACTTATCTGTGCAGTCTCTATTCTCAGTGATTATGACAGGCATGAATAAAGAAATCAGCACATACGGGCTGTACTGACAACCAGGTTTAGAATCGGGCATGGCAAGGATTGCCATGTACCCGACTTCCCAAACCCCCAAAACTTTGTGAGGGTGCCTGAGCAAAAGGCAGCTGAAGCTGAAGATGGCTTTTATAAGGATGCATAGCCCTAGAGGGTCATGAGATGAACAAAGAGAAGTGCCTGCCAAAATTGTTTGTGTTTGTGTAGCAAGGGAGAATGCAGGCATTAAACTCACAACATCCCCATTGTCAATTTAGCTAAGCAACTTTTTCACTGGATCATTTTACAAAGCTCCTGAAAATGGACATGCTGTAAGTGCAGACTCTGCTTCAGAAAGATGTGCTTAATGGGCAGTAAGCGCTGGACAAGCATTGCCTTAAAAAAACTAACTTTAAAAGAATATACACAATAAGAGTCACCACAGAGTAACAGACAGTGTTTTTCTGTGTTGTTTATTTTGGTTTTGCTAGAACTTCAAAATTAACCTTTTCATAATCAACAGCCATTTATAGCCTCTCACTCTTAAGGAGTTTCTGAGTCTTCCCCTCCATCTCCTTTCCTTTTCTTTCCCTTTCAGCATGTTCTACCCAGGGGCCCTTTGCCTCAATGCTCCATCTGACCCAGGCTCTGGAACCCTAGTTTCTCTCTTGCCACCTATCAAAATTATGAGCTGCTTTGACATTTAGAGCAGGAATAAAAAAGCCCCCATCACTTCTCCCCCAACTCATCACTGAGTAATTAACCCAGCCAGGAAAGACGAATCAGAGCAACATCTCTGCCTTAGAGCCTGTGACAATTAGCAGTACCTCAAAAAAAAGAGATTTCCCATCAATCAAGGCCAAGCCACACCAGGGTTCAGGGATATAAATCCACACTACTACAGTCTCTTCTTGATGGATGCGTGTCATTAGCAGGCTAATTACAACCAAGCAGTTGTTTTATGTCCTATAAGGTGAAATGTTTACACAGCAGGTAGTTTCTCCACTGATATTTCACATGAACAAAGATGCTGCACTTTGAGTTTGAACCCATTTTCCCTGGGAAAGTGACTGACGGGCACTAGCAGCTAATCCAAGAGAGCTGGAATTCCCCTTGGATCTCCCCCGACAGCCTTACCTGTCTAGAAGAATTCAAGTTTTGCATGCCCAGCCCTGAGGCAATCCCGCCCAGGGTCTGATTAGGGAGTGCACTGTTTGAAAGGGGGAGCTTCAGGCTTGGTGAAGGCAAAAATGGTGAAGTAGTGGGCTCTTCCACTAGGCCGCCATCCTGATTGGAGAAAGAAAGGGTGAGCTGTGTGCGGTGCCAGGAGCCGACAGCGCACAAAACAGTGTCCCATGGAGACAGAAAAGGGCATGGATGAGTCAAAATATATATATAAAAAAAAGGTATGAATAACAGGGAATGAGAAGCATGGAGTGAAGGGAGAAGAAAAAGAGAAATAGCATTAAGGTGCTGTTTTTCTTAACTTTGCTGCACTTAATCCCCAAATGCATAATCGCCCTCACCCACCTCTCCAGAGGAAAGGAGGGATTCTAGCAGCCAAGTGCAGAGCTATCACGTGGCCATTGCCTCCTCCCCACTTGGATTATCTCCTCTTTTCTCCACCAAATTGAAAGGTGGAAAGGGAAGAGAGACAGCACATTCCAGGGAAGTCCTCTGTCTGTTTGGAAAACTCTCAGCAGAGGAGCACAGACACAAGACACATTGCTTTAGCTAACCCAAAACTTGGGAAAGGCCAGATCAGCTTCTTTGACACCAGTCTGGACTTGGTTCCACATCATAGCTCTGCACTTAAAAAAGCATTTTTGCATTAATCCCCCTTCCTAACTGAGACACATGAGCCTCTTTTAATATTCGCATAGCGCTGAGTTATTAATACCCACTATGAAACATTACACTGCACTCAATGAACACAAACCACTTAAACCCAATAATGACAATATCGTGTGTGCAGCCTTCCTGAACATCCCCAGGAGGAGGCAGGTTTTAGCAAGGCAGGAGGAGCCCCCACTGGTAACTGGGCTGTGAGGAACCACAGCTGAGCGTGGATATGATGCACAGGAGGCAGCCCCCATGGGAGGCAAACAGCAAGGCAGAAAATAAAATAAATTACAGAATCCCCAATCAAACAGGTAGATATCTGGCTCGTATTACAGTGGGGCACCGAGTTCTATCTCAAACTGTGCTTTGATGTCTGGGGAGCCTGCGGCAAGCATGATCAAATAACACTGTGTACAAAGTAGGGCTCTGAAAAAACAGGCACAGTGAAAAATCTCTAATTTGCTATGTGCTGGACTGGGTTTTTTCAGGCAGTATGTTTGTTGCAAGGAAAGGCTTCTGAAACAGGTGAGGAGCTGTGTTATTTCAACCAATAAATTCAATGCCCCAGAAGATTGTGAGATATTGATAAACCTTCTTTGTTCAAAAAGCAGCCCCGTCTGTGAACCAGATACCCAAATAAATGACCTAATGCATCAAGCATGCTCAGTGAATTTTATGTTCTAAGTTAATCCTGAAAAATGCATTTTCAACAGCTCTCCTTTGATGCAAAGGAAAAGTTTCTTTACTATGAGGCAAAGTGACACTTGACATGCTATCTGACTATCCTGAGGGGGACACTGACATTTTCTAATGATATCCCCAAGGCCTTTCAGCTCGAGATATTTTACATTCTACTGGACATCAGTCACACTCCACAAACAACTGCAGCTTGCATGACAGTAACAGGTTCAAGGATTTCTCTTTAGATCACAGACATACGTTTACAATTCTACCCTTCCGCCTTTAAAGTGAAAATAATTTCAAGCTTGGTGTGTGCCCTCTCCATCAGCTGCCATTGTTTGCTATGTGAACAGACCTACTGACCATGAAAGACCAATGCAATCCCCTCCCTGCCCCCAAATTTATTCAAGTTTTGTCTCACTGAAATTATTTTTTCTTGTTGCAAGGTGCCCACTGTGCTGCATAAATCTGTGCTCTGTAACTGAACTGAAATCAATTCATGTAACATTAAGTATTTTAGTTGGTAAAGTCAAAGCCATTCCCAAGTCAGACTAGGGGATACCTTTACTGCTCACTGTGATTTGTGACCCATTATGTTTAAAGAACCTTTATCTTTTCTACCTAACCTTTCCTCTCTGGTGATTGTCTTACAAATTTATGTTACATTTCTCCCTTGGGCTAATCAATTAAAGAAATCCTCCACATTTGAATCATCACATTAATGTCCAATCCAGCACCACTTTTAACTTTTTTGAAGGGACTTGACATACCTGTAAAATCCTACCAGTAGTAGTGTTTCCTACTACAGTTATCCAACACAAAACACCACACTGGTGCTTTTTAGGACTTTGCAAAGTCTCTCACAATAGTCTCAAGTGGGACAGAATGCAAGTGGCATTACTAAAAGATTTTAACCCTGTGAGATATGGAGAATTTGGCAGAGGATTCCTGGACACTTTGACAGTCACCTGCCAACAACTGCCACTTCATGAATCAAAATGTCCCAGCAGAGAGCGAGGCTCATGAATTTGGCAGAGGTCTTTAAATACAGTCAGTGCAGAAGTCGTAGGTAGAAAATACACACTGACTTCTTTAAATTAAAAAAAAAGGTTTTTTTAAAAAAGCTTACCCCAAAGAGAAAGTTAAAATAATAAAATCTCATCTTAAAATAAGTTCTTTTCAAATCAATCAGGAGTTAGGTACAGCCAAAAGAAACTTGGAGGAAATGCAATACTCAAAGAAGTACTCATTATACATAGGAAGATGAAAGTGGTTTCAAAATTTGGAAGTTCAAAAAAGAAACAGTCACCAAATCACAGGAAGCAGGGATGAAGGAAAAAAGAATTTTAAGTCAAGCTTAAAATTCTAGCAATTATTATCTAATTGCAAAGCTTAAAGAAGTGTTTCTGCATGATAATAAAATATCCTATTTATTGCCCCAGTGACAGAAAACAATCACGGTCACCAGAGATTACCTGGATCAGACTGTGAAGGAAGAGGTTGAGAGAGAGAATCAGTGAGAGAGTAGCAGCAATGAGCACACCAACCCAACCTAAAACTTCACAAAGAGGAACCTTGCAGGACTTACTGAAGACTTGGCAAAGCCAATAAAAGCATAATGACTTGGCAAGGCAGTAAGAGAAACAGGGAATGTTGGCTGGAATGCTCTGTCCAGCTGTGCAGAGAGCTTGTTCCTCACAAAGATGACCCGAGCAGGAAACGAGTCAGCTCCAGACTCATGCTCTGAAATAGTACTACAAAGGGCAAAAAGCTTTGGGAGAAGAGGAGTTGCTCTATTAGCATGAGCTGTGAATCTGGGAAGAATTTCTTTGAGGGGAAAAAAATCTGTTCTTAGAGTAGGAACTATATTTATTTAATTCACTTAACAAGTTGCTCAACACTGTGATAGCTAACAAACACAGTGTGGGATTATTTCCTTTGTTATAGAAAAGTCACTGTGACAGATTATGCCTAGACTGATAGATTTTACTTGCTGAATGAATATTAATGATTTTAGTACTCCCTTCTCAGTAGTTGTGTTTAACATATGTTTCCATAATTATGCATCATGCTGCACATAATGCACCTCTCTCTCTGGCAATAATTTTACTGCTGGAAGATATTGTTACCCAAGAAAAGGGAAAGTTAACTGGTATCCATGCATTGATTTTGTGGCCTTCAATTAACACGCTCCTTAAAGTTTGCCATAACTAGGAATGAACTTTATATGACGAGGTATCATTACTGCCTCACATCCTGTACACAGCTTAGGTGAAATGAATTGGTTTCAGCACAGTTTGTGAAAAGCAGCACTTTTCCATACATTCTTTTATTTAGTCACTTTGAATTCTGGACACCACAAACTTCTCCTCTGCTGGTCATATGTGATCACAGAAAGGGAAGCTCATTGGAGAACCTATACATGACTCTGTGTGTGTGCCCCGAGACTTAACAAAAACACCTCAGCTTCTGTTTCCTATTTGGGTACTGAACTTTCACTGAAATCTGTAAGAAGCTCAAAACTGAAAGTGGAATTAGGAGCCTAATTCTTGAAGATTTTGGCCTTGGTCATGCCTGACTGTTAGTGTGGGCAAGGGTCACTGACTATCTGGACCCTTACAGAGTGAAAGGATTTATGTGCTTCATTTCTTTGTTTGTCCCACTTCTAGTTTAATTCTCTTACTGATGCCTTGATAAATTTTCAAGTGTAGAACTGGTGATGACCATTGCTTATTTCTATGTGAGAATCAAATCACTGGTCCTTTGCACAAGGACTGAATTCTCCACATGATTAAAGAAAGACAAGAAAAGGAATCAAGGCCTATCTATCACATTTCTCTCTACACTTTCTAAACAGGCAGTGGAAATCATCAGGTATTTCTACACTGACTTGTGCATCACATTGCTGTTGCGGAACTTACCTTGTCAAGGAAGGTGGGGCGGTCCATGGAAGACTCTTTGGAGATTGGTGGTGGGCGGCAGCCAAGGGGTTTGGTGACCATTCCATTATAGTCGGTCACTCCCATTCCACGCTTGTCCATTTCCACCTTCTTTTCCAGCAGAGCACCTGCACAGAAAAGGGAATTATACCGGGAAAGGTGTCACAGAGGCAAGTAAAGTTCCCAGCAGCGGTTCAGAGAAACACATCTTGCTTACAAAAGCAAAAGCAAGAAAATAAATATTAACCCGTTGATCTGGATATAATAAAACTCTGAGAAGCATGAAGGGTTCCTGTGTTGCTTTAAAGACAAAAAAAATTACTTACACAGATACTTACTCATGGCCTGATCGAGATTCATACTGTTGCTCTTCAAGGCCTCTTCCGCTGGCTCTCTCTGTCAAAAACAGGAATTATGTTAAGTAAAAAGGTAATCACATTCACAGAATTTCAAAGCAACCTGAAAAAACAAATACATTTCTTAAATACTGGATTTAGTATTTACTCAGCCTAAATAATGTCTGAGCTTATTTTTTTCTGCTTTCAGCAATTACCACAATTCAGATGCTTCATTTTGTCAAGTACCAGCTCTACAAGGTCAAATCTCACTGTCCTGATTAAACGTCTTCCTGTTTTCTATGCACAACTTAAATATCACAATGATTTTTCTCTTTAAAAAAAAAATCCAACTATACTCTCATTTTACCTGTTTAATATGAAAAAGGGAATAGAAGTTGAATTATTACTGTACTTCAAAGCAATGCCTGTTGTTATAAAACTCTGAACATCAAAATATGACAAATGCCATCATGCAAAGTATATCCTCAGTTGATTTCAGAGCAATCTATTAGTTTACAGCACATTTCTGAAACTACAGTCTAAATGCAGGAAACAGAGCTACTTCCTGGCCTGAAGAAGACACTGAAGATGTTTTTGTAGCTACAGTCTGAAGCAAATTTAAGTCAGAACTCTAAGGCACAGGTGTCTGTCTGAGCACTACTCACAGGGAAGCCCATGTCTGTGAGCTGTTTTATCAGACGGTTCATGATCCAGGCCTCATCCTGCTTGCTAGATGTCTTCATGCCCTTAGTAAATAAATGGGAGATTGCATTAATGGGCTGGCTTCCACGTTCAGACCGGTGAGATGTACATAAAAGAAATGGTAAGTGTTTTTTATTAATAACACATGCTACTGAAAGATGTATTAGTACATTAATTCAGAAAGTATTGAAGAACCCTCCGAGCAACGCGACTACGATTCTCTGCCCCCAAAAGTGTAACAAATTTATCTCAGCTGAAGAGGTGTTCAGTGTACTATTTAGTATTTGATTTGCCGACCACTGAATTAAAGCCACCTTCGAATTTACGTATTTCATTTTAATCCTTGGCAGAAAAACATAATGAAATAAAGCTGAAATAGTACAACACTTCCTGAAAAACATTCCCAAAAACAAGTTTGCAACCTTGAAGTTAAGAATGTTACTCAGTGTATTTTCTTAAAAACAAACAAGAGCGTCTAGATAAACACCTTTAAAAGATCTCTGTGCAGCTTTTCTATCACAAAATCCTTAAGAAGTCTCTTCCTTTCAGTTCTCCAGAAAGTACCAAGGGACAAGCGCGGATTTGTTTTGGGCTGCGGACAGTACAAGAAACAACCATACTTGATCAAATCACCGGCCTAACTGTTGGCTAATGGAACAACAAACAAAGTGGCTAAAAGCATTCCCAATTCCTTTAAGTTACAGCCTGGCCTTGTCCTGAAATAAAGACTGTGCAATGGAAAACTTCCTCACACAATTGTCTACGTTCTTGGTTGAGTGCAGCATTAATACAGGTTTGTTTTGTTCTCACACATACACACCACACAATTATCTGCTGGTTCCTCACAAACAGAAAACAGCTATTTTTGTTAAACAACTCCACCACAAACTACTGCTTTCCCACCACCTTGGGAAGCGTCTGAAAGCCCCCATAGCACCTTTTCTCATTTTGTTAATACATTATCATTTTAGAATACATGGAAGCTTATAAAACTTAAGAAAACAAAGGCAACAGCAAAACACCCGAAGCATCTAGCATGCTTAAATTCAAAGAGCTCCCATTTCCCCCTGGAAACAAGGTAGGCTGTACTTGAACCACTGTAGTGGCAAGCTGTGCTTGTGTTCAGGTGTCAGAGATCTAATTTCAGGTGTAATGCAACAGCAAATTTGTGACAACTTATTCTACAAATGTTATACTAATTCCACTCTTCCTAGAGAGCGTCTTTATTTTTGTTTTACCTTTTGAAGTCCTTTCTTCGGGGCATTCCCCCAGGAATTACAGGAGGAGCTGCTCTCTTGTGAAGCAGTATTATTCCACATATCTCCTTCTTCATCTTCCCACTGACTAGTACTGAGATTCACTTCATCCCCACCACTGCCCCAGCCTTCTTGCATAGATTTTGAAGCTGGAAGGAAAGAGAAAGAAGAAAAATCTTACTCAGTTTCCTGCAAATTTCACAGAAATGTCCTTTTGTACCATATCCAGTGTGCTAACATGAGTATTTCCAAGAGACACAGAGGTTTATCAAATAATTTAACTGGCAATTAATGAGAAGGACGCCTTCTCTGAAGTTAGCAAAACAGAAAAGTTCTCTTAACACTTAGAGAAGAAAAAAATCCAGCAACCACAAGTCCTGATTTTCCCAGAACAAGCAAGATCTGTGGCCACGGCCACTCCAGTCTCCTAAGGAACAAGGAGCCAAAGTATGACCACACACTTGTTAAGTGCTATTTTGCTTTCAATGAATCTCACCAATTTAGCTGCCACATTCTTCCAGTGAACAAACCCAGATTTTGATGTCATTAATGGTCAGAATCTCAGTCCCATCTCGGAAGAATGGAACCTGAAAGGAGCCCGTGGGCTGCAGGGAACACTTTCTATTCAATGACAAGATTGTGTCACCTCAGCCCATTTTATGCTGTTTACTCTGTTTAAAGCTGGGATTACTCATCTTAAGACCTCTTGTTTCTCCTTTTATTTTTCTGAGCCTTCTAACTATCTCTCAATATGGTATTTTGCAGGAGTGAACTTAAGGCAACTCCCACATTCAAACCAGAAGCCTAAAGCAATCACTGTAGTCTTCAGGGCATTCAGAGATGGAGGATTTTTATTAAATAACCTGAGTTAGAAATCATGAAGAAGGAAGTAGTTCAGGATGTTCCTGAGCCTGTGAACAATAGCTGAAGAAAACACCTACTCCCTCAAATTTGACCCAATAGGGAGGTTATGGCTAGCTGTTCCCAGGTGTTGCTTTTCATACCACAATCAGTTCTATCTTCGCTGAATTCTGCTGTTTCTCATCCCAGTTACAGGTTTCTTTAGGCATCTAGTCATGTTCTTCTGCAGCCCCACAGTTCCTGCCTCTCTACCATTCTGCTTTCCAAGTACACAAAATTGCTCTCCTTTAAATTTACTGACTCAACACACCACATTCACATTTTTGTATTAATTTGGTATTTGCACTATCAACATTTTGAGGCAGCTAACGCAGCTTTGAGAACGAAACTAAGTCTCTGATTCCAAGGCAGAGAAAACCAGCAGTGCTGTTTAAAACTACTGGCAGAAACAAACCCACTTTCCCTTCTTCCCTTAGCAGGGTGACATCCACGCCCTACCTGGTTTGCACAGTGCTGGGGCAGCAGCTGGAGCGTTTGTTCTTCCATATGTCCCTGCTGGCTCGGCAGGATTCTCTCCCCACCCGGTCCCACTGCTGGGGGGTTTCCCCCACGCCGAAGTGCCGTTGTCAACTGCAGCAGAAGGGGACGAGGGCTCTCCCCAAGAAGCTTCGGTCTTTGTGTGGACAGCAGGCATCTCTCCCCAGCCTGCTGGAGCAAGGCAAGGAGAACAGTGATGAGAGGAAGGGCTGCTCCTGTCATTCGTTTCAAAAGCGGGTATTTTACTGTTTCTTTCAAAAGGAAATGAACCAGTAAGTACACACAGTGATTCTAATTAAGTGTATTAAACTTTTTTTAAAAATCCCTTAGATTTGGTCGCCAAAGTCTTTTTCTTAATTGAATGGTAAAACCAAGTGGTCAAGGCAGAAAGGGTTTTTTTCCACAGCCAGGTGAGCACCACACCTGACCCCAAGGAGCAGCTGCTTGAAACGTGACTTCTCTGAGCAGCTTAAACAGGGCTCAGGGAGCACAGGCAGCAGGGCCAGTGTCCAGGAGACCCAGTCTGAGGCAGGCCTTGCTTCACTGAAAGATTTTTAACCTATTTTAATTCCTTTTAACTATTTACAAATAATAAAATCTCTTTTCTCATGCCCTATGAGTAAGATGCTCTTTGTTGGTTATTATGGTTTGTGGTTGACTGTGTTCCCTACGTAACCCTTCATCACCAACCCCCTACATTGCAATAAATATAATTTTTAAAGGGAACTAGACAAGACTGCAATTAGGATCCATAGTCAAACCATGAGGAACAGCAGGTAGAAGTCACTGTTTTCCTACAGAGCACTGCATTAACTCACTGAAAGACGTAAGCCACTATGCAGAAACAGTCTTAGTCTGGCTTGGCTTGAATGTAATGCGCTTAAATCCGTATGACATGATTTTAGCCCTCAAGGAACAGCCAGAGAGCTTCTGAGTCCTACAGAGCAACCCTGACCAAGACAGCAGAAGCATAAACTGAATTTACAATGATCATTACCAGAGTTTTTTCTGAAGGGAGAACTTGGGTCACAGATGGAGTTCAAGGTATCTTCTAAACACATACAAAGGAGATGCATAACAAGCAAAAAAAACAAGAATACAGATACCTGATATTAACCTATTTTTCCACAACTATGAAAAGTTACATCCCATTACCTGACAACTGTGATCTCAAGCACTGCAGAATTCAGTCTGCTTAAAAATTCTGGTAATTAGGTTGCTAATTCAGGAACTTTTTCTCTTTTTGCTGGAGATGAATATTATTAAGATGGGTATTTTTTAACTGAAGGACTAAATGCCTACTTTACCACAGCACTATTCCTTTTTTGCTCTCTGTAAAAATACTCTGGAAAGGTTTCAAAGAGCAGGAACAACATTTTCTCCACAAACTGACACGTAGAATAGACAGGCAATGGCAAGGAAGTGACCACAGAAGAACTGTGTCTAAGAGTAACTCAAAATACTTTGACCTAACCAAGCAATAGCATTTCACTGAGCAAAAAATCTCTGCAGAACTCACTGATTTCCACAGAATTCCTGTTACCAGAAACTGCAGCAACATCCATTGCCAATCACAACTTAAAACACTGGCCAGCAAATTAAAAAAAAAATCCTTTCAAATAGATGTGCTCAGATCTGTCCATGGCTTCAGTGTTCCCATATTAGATCTTTATTTTAGGTTCTATTTCTTAAAGCCACTGCAGCTCTCTCAGATCCTGATGGAAGTGCAGATGGCACAAACCACAGCCAAACTACACCGAGATGTTCAGGAACAAACAGCTTAATAAAACTCCTTCCCTACCAGCAAGATCCACTGTGTTTTAAAGCATAATCTTGAAACAACCCAAAATGTCACTGTTCCATTAAAGTGATTTCTGTTTGAAACAGAAATACTGCGGTTTAGGCTCTATCAACGTTATTTTAAGGTGTGTAAAGAAGATAAGCTGGCAGATTCACAGATGTATCTAAATGAACTTCTACTTAACATGACAGCTTCCTCGGTGTTGTACCTGAAATACTTATTTCAAGGTTTCTGCTTGTATTTTCAAGTCAGCTTTATTTAAGGGAGGCTTTATTTGAATTTCTGCCTCACTACTCAGGAGGCAACTGGCAGACAACTACATGTATTTAATCATATTGGCAGCTGAAAAAGATTAACTGCAGGAAAATGAAACAAAACAAAACATCTCTACAGCACCAACTAGACTACAAATATAGACAGACTTCATGCAACCTCTACTGGAAACTCTACTTAATTAATTTATGAAATCATCCTTAAAACACAATTCATATATTAAAAAGCTGAAGTGTGCTATATTATAGAATAAAAACCTCATAAGAACTGGTCCTGCTGTTGGTCTTTACTATAAATTCAACAACATCGATTAAAGGCCACAAATGTGTAATGTCCAAGTTATTTTAAGTGCTTTTGAATTCACTGAGCAGTAAATAATACAGGATTACAAATAATGGAGGAACCAGCATTTACTAAATGAGAATAATGCAAGTACAAAAAAAGCAAACAAAATAAATCACCAGAAAGGTTTCAAAACTATCTTAAGAGATCAAGTTAAGTGGAGGGAATTAGTAAATAAAACCTGAAGGCTGCTGGAGAAATAACCTGTGTTCTGCAAGAATTAACCTGGATGTAAATTCCAGAGTCCTTCTCCGTTGCAAACCTGTTTCCTCTCTGTTAAGTACCTGCTGTCCCAACATTACTATCCTTGTGCTGCCTTTTCATGACTCCATATGATTCTGTTTTAGAAACTTTAAAGGTGAATAAAGTTATATTTTTGGATGGATGATGCAAAACTCTGCCTGACTGCTGGGAGGGCAAACAACCTCACAGTGGCCTCAAAACCTGAACCTGCCCAACGTTTTCAAAAAATTCTGCTTGGAGAAAACTTTCTAACTTCTTTAGGAAAATAATATGAGTTTAGGCTTTCCTAAGAAAAGGCTCCTTAAAACCCACCCAGGTCTGCATGAGTGTTGTTTCGCAACAGAATGAGCTCCATTAAGGACTTCTTTGGCAAGAAAGTGAGGTTTTAGTACTGAAGTTTTTAAACACTATTAGAATTGCAAGAAACAAAAAGATCACAGTGAGTAATAAACATGGACACATTGGCAGAGCTTTGTTTTGTAGAAATAAAAACATAATTAACATTGGGCCCCAGCCAACAGGAAATCCTCCAGGGAAAGTGAAATGTTAACTAAGCTGTGGCAGGATGCAGTTGTTTTCCCTCAAAATAACCCTATAGCCATTTGGATGGCAAAAATTGTTTTCCTTGAAGTTGTTGGTCTGTGATAAATACCAGAACACATGACTACAATACAGGCAAACCAAAATATTAGAACCTTATGTACATAAAAAAGGAAGAAATTAGGTAGAAATGAGATTATTTACTAATTAGACACTGCTCTGTTAATAAAAGAGATTAAGCTATAGGGTGTGCATGCACAAGGGAGGGATTTTTATATATATACACACACACATATAAATAAGTATATATGTATATATTTAAGAGCCACCTATAACCCTTAACATTTCAAATCTTCCTTTTCTGAAAGGGATTCCAGTTCATGCAAAGGAACTCTGTGATTTCTTGCACCACTCAGCATTCAGGAAGCTCTAATTTGGGCTTCAGCAGTGAGATCACCCTTGTGTGAAAATCAAGGGCAGGCTTCTCATCATCACCTGGCTGCCCCCCAAAAACCTGGCTGTTCATGGGATTTTTGACCTAAAAACCCCACAGGGAAGCCTACATCATCTTTTTTGGTTTTTCTTTCCTCAGCTGGAGGATGGGTGGTTGGAACGCTGCCAGGCTCTATCAAACTAATGGGAACAGGAAAGCACCAAGCCTACTCCTCAGCACTTGGAGGAAGGATCTGGTGCTGTTTGGGATCCAAAAAAATCTCTTTGAATCATTCCTGTTTGAAAAACCTCCTCTCACTTCTTACTCCCCCTTGTATCAAAGCTGCATGAATTTAAAGTTCTGGGAAGGATTATGCACAAGTAATTTAGACTCAAATCAAATCTAACTCAACCCCACCATCTTTCTGCTCATCTTTCTGTGTAACTCACTAGATGTTTAGGACAAAGCTCCTAGAACCAGAAAGGACTACATTTATCACATAATCTAACTCTTTTCCCCTCCTCTTTTTTTTTCCCCTCCTTCTTTTCCAATAGAAAAAGAAACTCCTTGGAGCATTCTGCATTTTCATCAAGTGTGTACCAACATCTGCTTCCCATCAGGAGCTTTTAAGTTCTGCGTTCAAAGAATTTGGAGAACTTCTGGGGATGGGTGACAACTTGAATAGCAAGACTGTAACTTGGCCTCTATTTCTAAACTAACAAAGCATAAACTTCAACCCCAAAAGGGACTGCTAATCCTTTGTGAACCCCTAACTAGTGCTGTACAGCAAAATTAAAATCCACTTCTTTGCTTTTAGGATGTGTGACTGCGACATCTTACAGCTGCACCACCGTCCTGACTTATACAGGATCAGAACCCAGGATACCTTATTCATTCTATTCCCAGAATGAGAGTGGCAAAGCATGTCATGACCCATGCAGATGACAAAATGCCCGTGGTATCTACATAGGTCAAGTGTTTTAAGATTTTAGATGAGCACTTAAACAGCACTCTATGGCACAGCCTCTAATGGCACCATCACGTTTTGCATGGAAATACTGTATGTGGAAAAGAACTGTTGCTGGATGCAATATGGTTGTGGATTACAGGAGTCTACTCGCTACAGGATTCTTGTCTCCCTTACTGCAGAGGCTGGAAAAGCAAAGCCAAGTGGAGAGGGAATTGGAGTATGAAAACCCACAGTCAAACAGCACGACTCCAGGCTCCAGGTCCTGTCTGTGTGGGAGGGACGAAACTCACTACTGGCTTCCCATCCTTTAGCTGTCCCAGATGGGAGATGATTTGTAGATGTTTTAAGTCTGTGTAATTTCCATGCAGACCAAGAGGATATTGCTGTGCAGCTGCCATGTGCTTACATGCACTGGGAAAACTGGGCCTCCTGCACTCTGAATGGGAAGTTAATGGGATCACTTGGAACTGCGATTTTTGCTCTCTGTTTAAGATAAGCACAAGGCTGGTCCCCCCTGGGCACAGTCACAAGTAAACATGGGCAGGACCCATCAACACTCAGGGGACTGCTCCTTGCTTCCACTTGCAGATTAGACACTAATCCTTCAAAATATTCCCTTGTTTGGCCTTTATACCTGTACCTCTGTACTCAGCTCTACAGATATGGAGCAAAAACACACAACAAAAGGCCTAATTTATGCCTAAAACAGCTTGACCTAAATTTTAATATCAGAACCGTATTTTGAATTGTCTTCACTATTACTCTTCTGATACTTTCTTGCATGCTGACTTCAGTATATTCTGAGAGTTGGCTTTGCTTATCTTAAAACATTTTTAAAAAATGAAAAAGAAGAATTTTATTATCTCAGAAGACCTTAAGAGCCTTTCTAATTCAGATTTAGGAAGGTGCCCAAGACTGTCACTTCAACCTGGCCATGAGGCAAGCTTGAGCAGGAGGTTACCAATTCATGAGCAGTTCTGAGTGTATAAACATATTGAATCAAATAAATCTTTCCTTTGCTACTGTCCGTTCTCCAGAGGAATCACTGCAGATTAACACCAGGTTTTTAATTCCCTTTTCAAAATCTGAAAGACTCAGAACTGTTGGTTTTCCTCTGCAAGGTATTAGATTATTTAATAGCATTAACAATGCATTGCTGTGTATGAACAGTTTTGCGAGCGCCGATGTAACCCTACAAAAATCACCTCAATGAAAAACAAAACCTTACCCAAACCAGCCAAGAATTCACTTCCATGATACCCCCACTACAATTCAGAAATCTGAATTCTTGTTCCATGGGTAAAGTTTTAAAAATGGATGAAATAAGTTTAAAGTAAATTAATTATCGATCACATATGTTGGACTGGCCAAGTACAAAGCTATTTAAAGATTTCTCCTTTTGGAGCATATTATTTTATTAAAATTTTTATTAAAGTAACATGTGCTCTAATAACATGTGCCTCAACTGTTAAAATATTTGACCAGAGTGGGGAACCCAAGATTATTTTTACAGAAACATCAGAGTAAATTTGAATTATTTCACAACATCAAAGAGGAAAATATTGGAAACAAGAGAACAAATCCCACTTGGAGAAAAATGTGGTTAAAAAGACAGTATTTAGCCATGACCAAGATGAAACAAAAACCTAGAGACAAAAATCAGATAAAGAATTTCAAAGAGCATTGCAAGACTCAACTAATTCTGGAGGTCTGTGATCATGATATAGAGCAGGGCCACTAGTGTAACTTGTATTTAAATACCACTCCCCTAAGCACTTTCCTTGTTGTTTTATACATTTTTATTACTTGCTTCTTGTCTACAAGAATACCTTGTCTTTGATTAGAAAAATTCCTAGGTTTCTAAAAACTTATCTTTGGAGCACAGCTGAGGTCAGAGTAACTTTTCCCAGCCACTCTGAATATTAATGTGTTTAACCCATCCTGCCTTATGAGAATCACACAAAATCCAGGATACTGAGCCCTGGGGTAGGGAGGAGAAGCATTCCTTCTTGAAGGACAACAAACAGGACAGAGAAACAGAAAAAGCCTGAATTCATGCAACTGTTAACAAACATCTGTTGCCGAGAGATATGGTTTGCAGCAAAATAACAGATTCAGACTGTCTAAACATGAACAGAGCCCGTGCAATGGGAACAGGAGACAAATAAGAGAAGAAAGGTTTGCCAAAAGACCCCAAAATTCTCAAATGGCTGAATTAAAAAGGTGTTAAGTAACTGTGGAAGAGATGTCAAAATAAATAAGGATCCACCATCTAAGAACCTACCACATTACTGACCAGATACTGTTTCAAGCCTTTCTGACCTTCACTTGGACTATGGAAATTTGTGCCAGGTTCTACAGGTTCTGTCCTCAAGTAAATAAATACATAAACACATCCTATGACATAAATAGAGGATTTCTACTTTTAATGTGCCAACTACACACTGATAGGACAGACAGCATTCAGTTCATTGGTTCCAGCATAAAGTACCTCATAGAACTGTTTTATAAAATAACCTATAAAGTTATTTTCATACCTGGGCCAAGCAGCGGGGACCGGTTCGGCTGGGCACTTGACTGGTGCGATGGCTGAGGTTCAACCATGTTGGTGTTGATAATGGTGCTAGTGGTGGTGGTGTTGGTTGTGGTACTGCTCTGAATTATAGGATTATTTCTATCCCACATGTTTACAGTCTTGTTGTTGTTGTAATTTGGGTCGCCCCAAGCTGAGGTACCATCATCGATTTCCATCTTGCGGCGAATGGACGGTGGCGATGGCTCTTCCCAGCCAGTTGCCTCACAGTTCTCTTTTTGTTTGGCTGGCACTGGCCCACCAACCCACCCTGACCCCGTCTGTTTTACAGAAGCAGCTCCTCCCCAGTTACTCACATTGTTGTCCTGGGGTTTATTAGCCCAATTTTGTTGGGGGCCCGGCTTTAAAGATTCCCCCCAACTTGTACCTGTATTAGCCTTGCTGTTTGTGCCATTTCCCCACCCACTGGTCCCAGACCTCGTGGAATCATTCCAGCCAGACCCCGATCTATTGTCAGAATCCCATCCAGATCCATTCTTCTTCCCATCACCCAAGTGTCCAGGAACAGATGATGAATCTGTCCAGTCTCCACCTCCGGATGTCCAGCTTGGATTTGATTTCTGTCCATCTCCCCAGTTTTGAGATTTGGGTTTCTGAGGTTCACCCCAGGTAGGTGATTTGTCCTCCTGATTTGCGGTCCCACTCCAAGCGTGGCCGCTTTTGGCAGCAGCAGCATTATTAACAGTAGTAGAGCTTGCTGACTCTCCCCACCCCCCCGGGCCATTTGGTGCTTTGTTGTTATTGTCTCCCCAACCTGTATTTGTTGGAACAGCTGCCGGTGGAGAGTTGACCCACCCAGATACTGAAGAGGTATTTGTACTGTTCATGATGGACCCATCGTTCTTCCCCCCTGAGTTTGAAGATTGAGTAGCTGCACAACCCCAGGCCTCTGTTCCATTGTCATTCTTCCGTTCAGACCTTGGGGACTCTTCAAATTCCCAGGCAGTGTTTTGCTTTACAGGGGTCTGTCCCCACCCCGTATTGGACAGGACCCTGGGGTCAAGGTCATTTCTTGGCAACTGAACTTGCCCTTGGTCTATCATCCCTTTGTCTCTCCTTCTGCCCTCTCCAGCCCCCTCCCTCCCAGTACTGCCTTCATTTTGACTGCCACCGCTGTCATTGCTTCCTTCACTAGCCGTGGTGCCAGACGCTGCAGCTTTGGCCCAAGAGTTCATTTGTTCATTGCCCTGCTGCATGGCAGGGTTCGGACTGGTAACACTAGAGCTATCCCACCCTGTTGATCCTTTCCCATTGATGTCGCTATTGGAATGCTGGTTTGGGGGCTTGCCCCACTCCCCGTTGACACCGTTGCTGGTGTTACGGTTGGGGTGGCCCCAAGCTCCAGAATGCACGCCACCAACACCGCTGCTGCCACCGCCCCTGCCCCACGCCAGGACCCCGGGACCGGACGGAGGCCCCGAATCCCAGGCGTTCGCTCCGTTCCCTTCCTTTTGCACAGCACTGCTGGATCCGTTTTGTTTAGCACTTAATGCTGAGTTCACAGTGTCTCCATTCCCCTGACTGAACCCAGAATTGCTGTTTCCTGTGGCAGGATTACCTGGGGACATCCCCCACACTGAACTGCCCATTCCTTCACCACTGCCCCCGCTGACTTGAGAAACGGATGTTCCATTAGCACCAGGAAGGCCTTGCAGGTGGGGCGGGATGATGGCCCCCATGCCAACAGCCATCCCCCAGTTCGGCAGTCCGTTTGTCTGCATTGCATTGATAGGGTTTGGTGAAGAGTTCATGGGGTTAGTGTTATTTGGTCCATCAGTGTTAAGGTTCTGAGGTTGTACGCTGAAAGACACATTCTGAGAAGTGGACGTTTGTGGTTCTGTGCTCTCTTGCGGCAGCAAGTTTCCCCAAGCACCCAAGGTGCCTGTTGGGTTCCCATTCTGGTTGCCCATGTTCTGACCTATGGCACTGACTGGACTGCAAATACTGGAAGGGTTGCCTGCTCCCACAGTTCCTTCATGTCCAAGTACAGGCCAGGCAGCTGGATTGGCATTAGGGTTAAGGTTAAGATTAATGCCAGCATTCGAGTTGGAAGCACCCCAGCAGTTCTGACTTCTACCGTCTCCCATCATGTTGTCCATCTTTCCATCCCCACCACTGGCAGAGCAGTGAGCTAGGCCAGAGCTGGAGCCCGCAGCCACCCCCCACACCCTGGCCGAGCTGCCGTTGCCGTTTGCTCCACCAGCTCCAAGGGCACTCTGGTTAGAAGTGCTTTGGACGAGTGCTCCGTTGGCGCCATTATTGCCATTAGTTTTCTTTGTATGTCCAGTGAAGTTGCCTTGGGCACTCCCTGTAGCCATGCTACTGTTCTCTGAGCCACAGTTGGAGGCAGAGTCAGTGTCTGTAGTACATTCTGAGGCAGACTCAGTCTCAGCTCCGGTTATGGAAGGCCACGCTTCCTTGTCAGTCCTGTCTATTATCACTTTATCCCAGCTGCAGTTGCCTTCACTCCTGAAAGCGGGCTGCTGTCCCCAGTGGGAATTCTCATAATGGTCTCCCAATCCACTGTGGCTGAGATCTGAAAGGATCCAAGGTTAAAAAATGAGTCCACTGTTCAAGCACTGCAAAAGCCCTCCATTAAGTACTGGTTTACATTGCTAGTTACAACTCTACATTCTGCTGAAATTTAGAGAATATTCTCTAACATAATACAGTGATTTTCCCCACTACAATAGAGCATGATGCTCATATTAATTTGCCTTTCTTTTTGATCTGGAAAACCTCTCTAATAATATAATGGAACAATCCCATTTTAGAATGGACTGAGTGTTTTGTAGCCTTTACTATACCAGTAAAAGTAATAAGCAGGCAATAAATAAGGAGAGCAAATACACTAATCCATGTGAAGAAACTAAAAAGCAAATTAAGAAAAAACACACAGGAGTATCTATCAGACTCTTACCATTTATTTTGACTCAATTTTCACTCTTCAGAGAAACACAAAGAAAGAACATCCAATAAAAAAAAATTAAAATGTCTGCCTGCCATGAGCTATTACACACACCCACCCACCCACATCACATTTAACACACTGAATTCATACTGCATTTAGGTTTTCCACCTTTCCTGTAAATAAACACCAATTACAAACACCACTAATTTATATTTTAGCAGAGAACTTGGGCACCTCTAAATAAGTGACAGTTTGTCAAGAAACTTACCTCCCAAAGGTTTTATATGTAGTTTAAACATCCTTTTGCACTTGTACACAGAGTCCTGTTTCCCCCCAACCCCATGAAAAGCGATGCTGTGCTGGACAGATACTCAGAAAAGCCTTTTCAGCACCATCACATCCTCAGAAATGCTAATCCAAAAAATTAACTAAAAGCTCTTGAGCATCTACTTGCTCACTAGGGCATGAAGTTAAACTGGAAGGCACAGCATGTCTCATGCTAAGAAACCAAGCTTTGGTCAAGTTTTTGCATTTACTTTTCACCCCAATTGCTCTCTACAAGATTACTCCACTTAGTTTCTTTTGATGGCAATTTGATAGCAAGTAATTCAGTCTGATCCAAGGGACCTGTACTGGAGACAATCTGCAGAAGAGTTCTTCTTAACTGGTTGCATCTACCAAAGTAACAAATTTTGGGTGTCAATTATTTTTACTTGCTGTAAATCTGCTGAAACATGACTTTCATTTTTTTGTTATTTCAATAAAATGAATATTTTTATGGGGAAGATGGATGCAACAAATCTCCCAAACAAGCTGTTACCAGAGGATGCCTAATATGCATTAAATTAAATCACAAATATTTTGGTGTGATTAGCTCCTCCAGTTAGAGGTGTTCTGATACTGCAAAAAAATTGTCCCAAGATTAGAAGAAGCTCTCTCTCTTTGACAGTCTTATTCACACATTTCACCTGTAGCCTTTCAAGAAAGGGGGTGATAAATTGGTATCCTCATGAAGGTTCAGCAAGATGAAGAAATAACATGCTAAATGAATTCAGACTGCTTTTTTTCTTTTCTTTTTTTTTTTTACCTCCATTTAAAGACATTGAAACGAAAGAATTTTAGAGAAAGGAAAGGAAAAGTCTTAGCTCATAATCTGTGTTCTCATGATGTCAGGAAAAGCCTTACATTTCAAAGAAAGAGCTAAATAATCATAGGATATAGCACGTTTTGGGTTTGAAGGGACCTTAAAAATCACCTTGGCTCCATCCCCCCTTGCCATGGGCAGGGACACCTTCCACTAGCCCAGGTTGCTCCAAGCCCCACCAACCTCACTTTGGACACTTCCAGGGATGGGGCACCATGGCTTCTTTGGGCAACCTGTGCCAGGGCCTGCCCACCCTCACAGGGAAGAATTTTTTCCATAAAAATCGACAAGTGTATGACAAATCCAAGAGAGAATGTGAAAGGAGCCACTTGGATTTACCTGGATTCCCTCCCCTACATGCAATGGCTGGAAAGGAAGGGAGCACCCTTTTATTCCTGAGTACAACCAACTGGTTACAGCACAGAGCTAAGGAAGCAGGTTGAACATTTACCTGATAATCTAGACTTGTTACACAGGTGCTAAACGAAGACCAGAAACTTAGATAAGACATGGAAAGGGAAGGCAGCCTGTGAAATGACTTAAAAAGGGTCAGCAGGGTCAGAGAAATGAGCCAAGGAACATTCTTAGCAGAGTAGGAATGAACAAAGGGAAAAAAGCAGCAGCAGGCCAGGCCAGAAGATAAGAAGTTGAGGCAACCAAGGAATCAGATAAGAGGAGCTATAGGAGATTTTCTTCAACCCCGTGGGTGGTGTGATTCAACGCTGCGTTTGAGACATGACAGAAGGATTTAAAAGTGGTTTGAAATACATTGTTCCAATAAAAGATCTCGTCAAAGCCAAAACCTGAGCTCCAAGTGCTGGGAGAAGGACGGCGCTGCCCGAGGAGAGCTGTGCAGGGCAGGCCTGGGAAGGAGGATCAAGACGTCTCCATACTCACAAAAACGGCATCACGACTGACAAGATAAGATAAAAAGGAGCTGCTTTTTTAAGCATTTCCTTTCTCCTCTCCCCCAAAGATGGTGGTTAAAGCAATGCTCAAGTTTGAGAGCACTTGGGAGACTGAAAATAAAGGGAAGAGGTGGGATGGAAAAGGAAGATGACAAAATAGCTTAGAAAGATTCCTGAGAGTAGGGAGCAAAATGATTCATTAAATAGGAGACCAGATTTTGAGGAGCTGTAAGAGAAGCAAGATGAAAAGAAAATTATGAGGGGGAAGAACTATAAAAAGCAAGAAATGTCCATATTAAGAGTAGAAGATGGCCAAGCACACCTACTCCAGACAGTATCCCACCAAGAGCACTTGGCTGGGAAGCAGCACACGCGCAGCTCAAACCCCTGTGCTTCCCAAGGCTTTGCAAATCCATGGTTTCTCCCCTTCCTGCACCAGCAGTGCAGTTGCTCTTCCTGGGGGGTTCAGATTATGCCCTCAACAATAACCAGGGACTAATCTGAAAGTGGTGACTTTGACAGGGATTACAATAATTCCATGCAGGGGACATGAAATCAGCAATCCCTTTCTGGAGCAGCGGGTACCTGTGCTGTGCCCTCCCTGCTCCAGGGCCAGTGGGATCACTCTGGTGCCTTCCACAAGTCACAGATGCACAAAATAGAGTTAAAAAAACATGCAATAGCCTCACAGCATCCAAACATTCACTGGAGCAATTGCTTCTAACACCAAAGGCTGCTGCTATAAAGCTTGCAAGAAACAGGCCAGATGAAGATGATGGAAAAAAAAATTCACAAAGTAAACAGAAAGCTGCAGAAACTGTGACTTTGCTGCTAGACAAACATAAGAGTTTGAGTACAGATCTCCTGTCTCTAGAAGCAAATAACCACAAGACATGTTTCAATTTTCTCTAGACTAAAAGGAGTTCACTCCTACGAATCAAGTAGCACAGTCCTACTTAATCCAGAAGGACTTTAAACATTTGGGGAAAATAATGAAAGCAAAATATTATATATTATTAAATCTAGAGACCTTTTCTGCTTGTTTGGGTTTTTTTTAAACACAAAGATTTCCTCCAACTTTCTAGAAAATCAGTAATTCCCAACATTTTCTTTCATTTTCCAAGTTGTTAAAACTGAAATGGGAAACCCCTTTTAAAAATTTTTAAGACAGTTCCTCTTTATTTCTGCAAAGAAATAAAAAATGAAAGCACTGAGTCCACCAGAAGCATTTCTATCCCTCCTCTGTGAGCCGAGCAAAAATTGTAAACAAGGCGTGAGGAACAGGAGCCACAGGTATTCTGTGTTAGCAAATCCTAGTGCCGGTACACCACAAAGTAAAACTGATTTTTAAATTAATGCTTTGTCTTCCAAAATCTTAATTATGCATCTTTTATAAAATACAGTTCCCTTGATGAACAAGATTTCTTCAGCAGTCAGGAAGGAAATATTAATTTGAGGATAAGGGGTTGAATTTGTTTTTAACAAGCATATAAATTCTGTCCAGCTACAAATATACACATGACCTGAAAAACACACAGCTTTGATCACTATTACTAATAAGCATGAGAGGGTTGTTTGGGGTTGGTTTTCTTTAAATAATATCCTTAATGGCGTGGGAGGAGTTTGCTGGGGTTATTACATACTGTAGCCAACATACCTGACCAACTTCAATTTAGTACTTATTAAATACAGAAAACATTTTTGGCTGTATTTTGACAATGAATAATTAGTTGCAAAATCAGTTTAGTGTTTCTATAGATTACAAATACAAAGTATGAGTAGGGTGAAACAGGAGAAGCTGTTGCATGCATTTCCTAGAAAAGCAAAATACTTTGCCTGCACAAGCAATTCACTCAAAATTTCTACCCTCCTCTGAAAATGTCATTTACAATAATATTTCTTTTCATGTTTTATTCAGCTGAATTAAAAGCAACTGTATCTTCATGACTTCCACTGCAGCAATTAGTCCAAATGCTGCGCAGTAAAATCCTGCATCTTCGGCCATAACACAACATTCAGATGATCTCGGAACCAAAGCATGGGGAGGGTGTTAAATGGCAAAGCTCAGGATAAACTTTAAATGGAACATTATTTATACATTTTGCTCACCCAATTTTAAATCATATCCAACAGCGACTCCCTCTCTTATTACTAGTTTTATTTTTCAGCCCATGTTAGTCACGTAACAACAAGCAGACCCACTGGCTGGCCCTGTGCTGCCCAAAGGACAGATGACAGACGATGTTCTCTGCTCTGACATGCAGAACAGAATAAAATCCCAAAGGCCAGTGACAGTCCCACGGGGGATCTTCCTTGGCACACAAAGGTTAGTGATTCTGAGTAGGAAGACGAGATAAGAAAGGGCAAATTACTTTCTCCCCCCCAAAAAGAAATAGTTTTCAATTCAACGTGAGCGAATCTTTTTTTAAAAGAGTACAAATCAGTTTTCCTAAATCTAAATTAAATAGGAATCACCAGGAACATTTCAAGTGCTAAATCAAATGTAGCCTAATTTCATAAGGAAAAAGAAATTACGACATAAGCATCTGTTCTAAAACACAAAATAAAATAAAGTAGAGAATCTGGGCATTGTAGTGCTAATATTTCAGGTTAGCTGCTGCATCCAGCCCTAGGCACAGAGAGAGATTTGAAAACTGGCATCTGTGTGAAGCCCCTGCAAAGCTCACTCACAACAAGTCTCACGGATTCAGGGAGCTGAAATCTTGCACAGCGTACATAACGTGGCAAGACAGAAGAGAGATGGAGGCATTGAATAAAGCAGCTTTATTTATTTTAAAACTAAACCATAGCTAAGCCCACGGGGGGGAAGCCTGTTATCCCCTTTTCATTTTCTGCACTACGACATTCGAACGCAGCTCCTTCCCTCTGGTGCTGAAAGCTGCGAAATGCATTAAGAAAACAAGCAAAAATAAACAGCATTTCTCATCATTAGTAGAGACTCCAGTAAACGCTACCTCTCCAGCAAAAAAAGCAGCAGCAGAAAACACGGAAATCATTGCATTTTTCTGCTCAGTGCAACATATCTTTACAAGCAGTTTGCTGCGAAGACGCCATTTTATCAAACCTGAAACGCAGCCAAAAGCTCAGGACGCTGTGCTGCTGCTGCTCTCTCGCTGAAATGTTATGTAATAAATTGATTTAACAGAAGCAGATGCTATTTTTCTCAGGGTTAGGGTTACTTTCCCCTCTTTTCTATTTTTTTTTTTTTTTTTCCCTTTTTGGCTCTAAAAAAAGGGCTGATGGGTAACAAAATACCTGAAGAAAGGAGCCGCCCAACCATCCTAGGAGACGCTACATTGTGTGCAGAGCTGTTCCTACTCCTGCCTCTACGTTCTCCAGGGCTCCCGGCTTCAATATGTCGGCTGTGTACAGTGTAAGCCTCATCCTGTAGAGCTGCCAAGAAAATCTCTCTGTGCAAGCGTGCGCCCAGACAACCTGCGAGCTCGGCCGGGCCTCGGCTGCACTGGCTATGGAAATGCCCTTTCCACGCACAGCCCTCCTCCCCCTTCCCCTCGCGCCGCTCCTGAGCTCTAGGTGAAGATATCAACAGAGCAGGATTTTTAAGCTTTGATTATCTAATTGCAGCTGACACTAAACCGATCTTCCTTCCTCTTTAAATTCTTTCAACTGTCACAAAACATTTTCACTTCAGGACCCAGCTACAATTAGCGCCCGTAGCTGCTTTTCTGACGCTTTTGAAAGTCAGCCAAGAGAAGACGCGGGTGCTGCTGAATGCCTGCCCCAGCTCCCTCCTGGACATCTCCTGCTGCCCCAGCTCCCTCCTGGACATCTCCTGCTGCCCCAGCTCCCTCCTGGACACATCTCCTGCTGCCCCAGCTCCCTCCTGGACACATCTCCTGCTGCCCCAGCTCCCTCCTGGACACATCTCCTGCTG
>JAWWTY010000038.1:7857210-7967083 GCA_035222235.1 Margarornis squamiger
CCTGGACACATCTCCTGCTGCCCCAGCTCACTCCTGGACACATCTCCTGCTGCCCCAGCTCCCTCCTGGACACCTCTCCTGCTGCCCCAGCTCCCTCCTGGACACATCTCCTGCTGCCCCAGCTCCCTCCTGGACACATCTCCTGCTGCCCCAGCTCCCTCCTGGACCCATCTCCTGCTGCCCCAGCTCCCTCCTGGATCCCTCCTCTTGTCCCAGCTCCCTCCTGGTGCCTTCCTGCTACCCCAGCCCCCGCCTGGTGTCCTCCTCCTGCCCCAGCTCCCTCCTGGAGTCTTCCTCTTGCCCCAGCTCCTGCCTGGTGTCCTCCCTGCCCCAATGGCAGCTCCTGCCTCCTGCCTGTCATTTTCCTCCCTGCGCCAGCCACATCTCCTGTCCGTTGCCCTCCTCCCTTCTCTCCAGCTCCTGCCCCCATGGCAGCTCCTTCCTTCCTCCCACCCACCATCCTCCTCCCTGCCCCAGCTCCTGCCCCAGCAGCAGCTCCCGAGTCCCAGATGTACGCTGGATCGCTGCCAAGCCCTTAATGACTTCCCTGCCTCTATCTAAACCAGCTCTAAGTGGCAAACACGAGCGCATTAATCAGCGGCGCGGTTGTTTATAGAGGCAGGGAAGGGAAGGGCTGCCCGAACAATGCGGCAGGAGCCGGGCGCTGCCTGCGCCGGCACCGACCATCTTGGAACGCCCGCAGCGGGAGACCCGGATCTCCTCGAGGCACAGGGACACGCAGGGTGAGCAGAAAGGACCTAAAGGTCACCACAAACTCTGAGATCACGCCTAGAGAGCTTCTATCAGTGCGTACACCCGAACTGCAAAGGCTAATTCACACAGACTTCCAGTGTGTCCAATACACGCCTTTAGGATTATTCCCCCTCTTACCTGCCCCGAATACATATTAATGATGCAGTAAATGGAGCACGTTTTAGATTTGCTGTTTTAATCCCTCAGAGCGCTTTGGCCCCTCTGTGCTGGATCTCAGCACCGATGGCTCTTTAAGGGTTTGGCGGCGTTCTCGGGGTCACTGCCACTTCACCAGTGAAGCACCATCACTGCTGCTATTCTTGGCTCCAGAACTGCTCCACTGAAGCACTCCTGAAAATAGTTGGTTTCCTTCTGAAGACATTTCATTCTTTGTTTCTTTGCAATAGTCTCTGAATACCAGTCAGGTTCAACCTCATTTGAGGAACAACAGATGAGCAAAAACTAAATCTGTTTGGTTTTGTCTCTATTCAGAAGACTATTCCAAATGCACCCAGGAACTAAGCTTGAGAGTCAATTCTGCAATAACTTTCTGAAGTGAAATTACTGTTGTGGTTTATTACAGTCCTTTAATACCAACTATAGACAACCGAAATTTCCACTAGTTTAAATATGTCAAAACTGGATCAGAACATTGAATACACTCCCATTTTCCTTGTATTCTTCCTATTAATAATACAAACTTCCTGTAATCAACTTCAATTTATGGAGGTAAGTACTTATAAAGGGTACCTATTGAAGGGGACTGTTTTTACCAGTCACAAGTACACAGAAAAGCAATGAAGAACCCCAATGAAGAAAGGTCAGAGCCTACTAAAAGGTATGGGAGTAAAATGAAGCACAGCTTCCACTCCAACCATGCAGGCAGAGCACGTCTGTTCCCTTCTACGGGTCCCATCTCGGAGCAAATTCGATGAAGCTTGCACCTGATAAATTTGAAATTCATAATTCCTGATGCCTGAAGTCTAAAATAAAGGATTTCAGGGGTGATGCAGCCCACTCACCTGGTCTAAGGAATTATTCCTGAGGCACGCTAGGTGACATTAGCCCAACCCACCAAGCAAGGCTTCCAGCAATGGAGTCTGCACGTTCCCAAGTGCTCTATCTCACTTCTCAAGACAGTTTTCATCCCGGCACGTTCTTCCTACTGTCTACCCTTAATCTTCCTTGTTGAAATTTAAGCCCATTATTTCTTATCGGATCCATCACAGACACACAGAACATATCATTTTCTTCCCTCCAGCAGTCAGTTAGGTATCTCTGCATTTATAATTCCAGTCTTCCTTTGGCTTAGAAGCTCCAATTCCTTTACTCTTTGCAAGGGTTTTTTACAGGATCTTTACTCCTTTCTGTTGCATTCCTCTGCTTCTTCCAGCTGGTTCACACCCTTCTGAAGGCACAGTACCCCCAAATGGACTCAGTAATTAGATGCCTTATCCCATGTGCATCATGAGAAGCACTGTCTATATCCCTCAGTGTGTCTGTCTTCTTTTCCACAGTCTAGTTTACCCTGTGACCAGATCCATTTTTGCAGTGTGATACACACACACCTGTATTTGGGTACAGAGCTGTTCTGGCCAAAATAAAGAACCTTTCCCTTTTCTCTGTTTTCTTACCCAATTCCACAATTGTGTCACCACTATTCCATACTGCAGTTTTGTCCTTCTGTTGCCTTGCACTTCTCTCCAGTTGGTATCGATCAAAAATTTAATGCAGGCTGTTGTTCAGGACTGAAAGCCTGACTCAAATGTCAGAGCACAAATCTGCACTCTGGCTCAAAATATTCTCATTCTGCCAGTAAGGACTGACAGCTACTCCCTGTCTACACCTTCCTGAGCAGATGTGACACTTCTTACAATAGCTTCATTTTATACCTCCCACCTATTTACACCACCACACATCCATCACAAGACACTATCAAAGGCTGCACCATGTTGGCTTCCAGGACATTTGGTAGTGCCTGTTGCACTCCTGACAGGGAACTCCCCTCGGACATAACTGGCTCTCCACAAACCCATTCTGACTCTAACTCTCTCTTCCAAAGTTCTAAATGCACAGAAGCAGCTGCTTTGGTTATTTTTTTCTAGGATCATTCTAGCAATTACTCTGATCTGCAGTTCCTCAGTCCCTCCTTTCTCACCTTTTAACACTGGTTTTTATTTTCTGTTTTCTCACTCTCAAAGTGACCACATTGATCCAACTTGTCCTCTACCTAGTCCACTACAGATGTCATTATTTCCAGACAACAGGAAACTTATTTCCTTAAGTACTCTAACTTGCTGTTGCCTTAGATCTAAGTCAGCCATTAGTTTAGAGATGAAGGGAAAAGGCATTTAAAGAAATCCTGATGCCATCCATCAGTGGTTCCCCCTGTTCCACTTACCCTCCTTTTACTACTGACTTGTCAAAGTATTATCTTTTAATTCTTTTTTTTATTTCCTAACAACTATACACTTCTTTGGTTTTTTATTTGCTTCTTGTAGTATTATACCTGTTTCCTGAGCTGTACAAATTCAGCTTTCCAATAATTTCTACATGACAGCCCTTCTGCTCTTCCCAAGGACCAAACTCTTATTCCCTGGTCACTTTGACCTTAGTTGCTTTCTATGTTTTACTTCTCCACATCAGAGGAAGGTCCTGCTAACTTGGTCTCTTCACATGCTTTGTCAGAAAGCTGCCACCTGCACATTTTAACTCCTTGCCAGGCTCTGTCCTGGCTTTTCTTTCCTCACAGACACCTGGGCAGTTCCTGTCCCTGGCTGTCATTGCAGCACTGCCATCCACAGTGAAGCTGGAGGAAGGATGCAGCTATGGAGCTTCTAAAGCAAAAGCAATCACCTTAGAGTCATCAGGCTTTTTGCAAGTGAGGCAAGAAAACTACAAAGGTACCTCAGTTATTTATCCTTTCACCCATTTCTATTTTTCCTTCTCCCGGTGAAAAATTATAATCATTGTCGAAGAGATTGGGAGCAGCAGATTTATTTTGCACGCTCTGCTGCCTGATGTCAGATAACACACACAATACAGAAAAATTCATTCCAGAGATTAGTTTACTGATGAGTTTTTACCGTTATTTTTCATTCATAATGCCTGTATTTGGGCTGCACAGAGCTTGCCACCTCTCTATATGCAAGGCATTATATGGAATCTTTGAAAATTTAGATAGGAGACAAAACCTTCCACTAGCTGAGATTCACATCCCACGTTTTTTCCACCACTGCATTTCAGAAAAGGCTTATCACTCAGGAGCACATCCAGACAGTACCATGAGATAGATCCCATCTCCATGTCAACTTCTACATTTATGTCCTTGTATTATGTTTTAACTTCCTTTTGTCTAAATATATCCCTGGCTCTAGTGACCTTTGGGAACACTGCCTGATTTCCAGGGACATGAACCAGACAACAAGCACTACCAAATGCTAAACTAAGCCCTGAGGAACACCACGAGAAGGCAGAAACATAATCACCCTGTATACATGAACATCCCTTTACAGCACTAACTCAGTGAAACTACTGGCAAAAAAAGTAATCAATCCAAGTTCTGGTACTTTCCCCATGTTTTTAAACAAATCCCACTGGTGGGAAACTTTGACAAAGCCACAGAAATGTGTGTACAAGGATGAGCTGTACAGGGAACTGCTCTGCAAATCACGGCCAACACCTCGACAAGTGGTGTAAGAATTGCAAGCTGTGAGGAGTTTCATTGCAGAACTGGCATTGTGTGTTTGCTCTATACAGTCACCTTCTCCAGGAGTAGCACAAATACCGAATTCCTGTGTTTCCAAAGAAACCTCACCATGCTCATTTCTTCATCCAAGAACAACAGCCGTGACACAATGAAGCACATCATCCAGGTATTATGGAGAACACTTTTTGTTTTAAAGCCATTTTCTACAGAAAGTGTGAAATTATATACATAGAAAGTGTAAACCCAAGATGAATAAATATTATTATCTAATCCCTGATTTCTACTTTATAGTCTTTAGTGTTTTAACTATTACATATGAAAAACCCTGCTTATGGGAGATCCAGATTAAATCCATTTCTATAGTTTCTGGTTTTAATTGTGTAACTTTCCAACTAAAAGCAGAAAGACAGTATTGTTTTTCCAACAAAGATATGCTGCTAATGGAATTACAGAATATGGGCTCAAAGAGATGAAGTTCAGCAAATCATTTCCATAAAGGCATTTTTCACATGTACTTTGTTTGTCAAGGCTCAGTCTGTTTGCAATGCCTCCAGGAGATCAAGCTAAATCTTATTTCAGACTTTTGAAATTAAACTTTATTAATATATTTCAGAACTGCTTTTGCATGTCCATGCCTCACCTACAGCCATCACAAATCACACTAAGCTGAACTGTTCAAGCTGAATTGTTCAAACATGAGTTTAGCAGCAAGGTCCTACTACTTTGCTGGATCTCATGAACAACTGTATGCCCAAGCTTATCAGTGTTTTCCAACTATATTGACTGGGTTTAGAAGAAATGATATTTCACCCCAAAGCTTTCCTCCAAATTTGACTTTACAACCATATAAAATTGCCCTGTCAGAAGGATTTCTGAAGCAACCCACAGTTAAAGGACTGGATGTTTGGAATGAGTATTGTCAGACATAAATTTTACAGTAAGCGGGGCTTTTTCATCTTGCTTCCTAAAAAAATTATCAAAACCAGAACAAATACAAACAAATTATAAGAAGAGTTAACCTGTCACACAACAGCACCCAGCAATGTCCAGGCCACACCACTACCTTCAGCATGCACGTACCATGCCACAAGCAGGGATCTGCAAACTTCAGCTAAAGAAATCTTCAAACATGAAATAAAACTCCCAGCTCCACAGAAAAGAAGAAAGTTCAGCACAGAATCTGGCATCTGCACACAGGAGGAAGATAACTCTCTAACTGCTGTCCAATTCTCACTTCCCAGAAAACAACAGACAGAACGAATTAAAAGCCTAACACTTGAGTTTCTACAATGCTGGTGTGTCTTCTCATTCCAGGAATTACTTGCTCTCATTTCTTTTTGGACTTTGGAAACTTATGATATGGATCTGTTCCACAAAAAACACTACTTGCCAATGAAAAGAAGGGCAGAAGTTCCATCCTGACTCCTGCAGGACATGGTATATTGGCTTTGAGTTGATGGATGGTGGTTCCGCATCACTGAACAGCAGGAAAGTCAAAGGCATCTTGGGGAACCAATGACTTCTTTTGATCTCTGCTCTTAAAATCATCAAACACACAGTGGTTGCCTGGAGACTCCTATACAAACTTCTTGATTTGTAAAGAAACTAAGGAGTTTGCATTACTTGTTATTTTTAACCTCCCATGGCAGCTTCCTGAAATTACCCTCATTCTTTTAGATCATGTGGCAAAAGGTCCATTCCATTAATTCAATTAATGCCTCACACCTTAATGAGGCAAGTCAACCATTCACCATGTTTTTTGTAGTTAGTTGACAATGTGGGGAGGGAAGAGATAAAAAGCCCCAGGTTCAGAAATAACAAACTTGACTAGATGCTATAATACTGCTCATAAATTAGAGATACACCTTTGGTGTAACCCTGAACAGGATTACAGAGGGGGCATGTCAAGAACAAGCTTTGTAGCTCAAGGCAGAAGCCCCAGACAAGTAACTGCTCTACTCTAAAGTACTTCAGAAAACAGTTTTGTAGTATTTAACAATGAGTAGAAGACTGTTTTCAAGGGGGAAGACTTCGAAAATATTCTGTGCAATCTGAAATGTTTTAATTTCTTCTTTTAACAGTTTGCCTAGTTAATGCTTTAGACATTACCTTAAGAGAGAAACAAAAAATCCCTGCTCTCATCCACTTCACTGATATTTCCAGGTGATAAACCTGACAAAGAATATATTAGTGGCCATTAATTCCCCCTTGCCTTACACTGGCAGAACATCCTTTTTAATTCACGACATTGCAGTTAAGTTCTGATAAGTGTTTTGGATAGGCTGAGGCAGTAGATAACAGAGACTGCTGATAAGAGAATAAAGAGATAAAATAGTGTGATTTTCAGAGTGAAGAGGCTGGCAATGCCTCTCTCACAGCCTTCCTTGTATCCAAGTAGTTATAAATAGGGCCTGGAAGGAACGTGCTTGCATAATTACAAATTAACTATGAAGGAATATGAACCTATAAAAAGAAATGCTACAGACATGAATTTACATCAAGCATCTTCTGGAGTGAGCAACGATCCTGGCTCTCTGATTTACACCAGCTCATCCATAAAAATAAGTTATTATTGTTCATGATGAGTATAAAGGAGCCACTCACGGAGCCTTGCTTGGGCAGAAACCAGCACAGGTCTATGGGCTCTGGTCAGGCAGGCAGGGCACTGGCAAGGGAGGAACCCCTGAGCATGGATTCACTCCTGACTGCCTTTAGACTCTGAGATGTCCAATAATGTCCATGAGGTGATCACTCTCCCACAAGGCAGGTGCTCTTCAGGGATCTTGTTCAGGTGTGGATCAGGTACCTACACTGAGTCTTCTGGACAAGTTCCATTTGTTTTGCTCCTTCCCTTCGCTTACCCAGAGAACTTTTACCTGCAAAGACTCTTTAGTAAATGAAATATCCAGGGAACCAGAGACAGGAAAACAGTTCCTACTGATGATAAGAGGAGAAAGGTGAAAAGCTTCCTTCTGATAAAGTATTGCTCAGTGAGAATATCCTCTCATTTAAAATTTATTTTCATATTCACAAAAATATGACCAGTTTGAATTAAATTTCATGGGAAATTTGTAATTTCTGTATGTTCACAGCATATGGAATCTCCAAGTTTTTTCTAATACTAACAATCACTCAAATCCTAACAGCTGAGAAGAAAAGGCTGTGGCCTTCCCTGGATACTCTTCTTACTTTGCTTCTTTGAAGACAAAGACTGTAAGAGAGACCGAGTGAGACTGTCACTACACGTGTTTCATGGCTACACAGAGGTCTCTCAGGAGTGAGATTCTCCTCTCTTGGCCTCCCAAAGCAGCCAGCCACACAGCTGTCACCACTATAAACTGAGCTGGACATTTATTTTTTCCTCCTGTAACCATTTGCAGTCAGTAGATGAACTAATGCTCCACCTGCTGGAAAGAACTACGTGAGCTCCAGAATTCAGAGTTCTTCCTATGGGAAAGATGCAATCCTTTAAGCCTCAAAACACCATCTCTTGTCAGCAGACAAAAAATTAGCCAAGGGTTTAGCTTGTCTAAGATTCTATTCCCTGAACTACGAACTTTGTGCAGCTCTTCTGATGCCTCTCAAAGCTTTGACTTTACAGAGTAAACAACAAGCGGACAATTGTGACTCTGTGCACAAATTGCTTTCAAGTAATTAAAACTGCAGGTTTAGATTGGATATTAGGAAGAAATTCTTCCCTGTGAGGGTGATGAAGCCCTGGCACAGACTGCAAAGAGAAGCTGTGGCTGCTCCATCCCTGGAAGTGTTCAAGGACAGGTTGGACAGGGCAGAAAAGTAACAAAAGAATAAAAAAGGCAATTCCACAGTGTAAAACATCTGCTGGAGGTTGCCAGGCTGACTAACTACACCTACAGTACGGGCAAAATAGGAATCAGGAAAGAAGTCTAAAGCCTCAGGGTAGAAATGCATCTGGCAAGATCAAAGTCAGACAGCTCGTACCACACTCTTACAAGTGAAGTTCTTCTATGAATTATGTTATGATTTACAGTGGACTTTGTTTCATGATTTACAGCGTGTTTCTTTAAACTCAAACACAGATGCATCAGATACATCTATAATGATGCTTGGAAGGAACCTCACACTGGCCCTCAGGCAGCCTGAGCCTCTTGAGTTGGTCAGTCTGTCTCTACCACATAAATAACGACGAGAGGGGCAGCTCCAGTCTCTGCTCTCTGTGACCAGTGACAGGATCCCAGGGAATGGCTGGAGCTGTGTGAGGGGAGGTTTAGGCTGGGTATCAGGAAAAAGTTCTGCCCCCAGAGGGTGGCTGGGCACTGAACAGGCTCCCCAGAGCAGTGGGCACAGCACCAAGGCTGTCTGAGCTCAGGGAGTGTTTGGACAACACTCCCAGGGGGGACAGGGTGGGGTTGTTGGGGTGTCTGTGCAGGGACAGGATTTGGACTCAACCATTCCTGTGGATCTGTTCCAACTCAGGATATGCTATGGTTCTATGATTCTAAAGTTCTGAAAATAATAAACATATATACAACACAGAACATTAATCTGACAGTGAACAAACATCTCCAAATCCAAAGGAAGCCCATTATGTCAGAACCAGCCCTGCTGAACTGGGATTTGCAAGATGAAGAGTGCTGCTCTAACTGGTGGGAACTCATTGCTTCCCATCTCACTAAAGCCAAATACTTGAGAATGCAGAAGTAGAACCTCTTCCCTCCCTAAAACAGAATGAGTTTAAGTAAATAAGCTATTGTTTTATTTTGTCTATTCAGTTTTATGTTCCTGGCAAGAAGCTGAATAATATTTTCAAATGCATCTCAATAATCACAGAAGCTGTAATTTCTGAGAGATTATTTTCTTATCTAACTAAAACTTCTAAGGACAACACCAAAGAATTTGCTCTGTTTGAATTCAGCTCAGCAGCAGAAATAGTGAAAGATTCAGTAATGCCCAAAGGGAAAAATTGCAGACAGTTCAGATCCAAATTTTGTGATGTTTGACAGCATTTAATGAGTGATAATGAGCAACACTTGAGATCATACAGAAATTACTAATATTCAAGATATCAAAAACCTCCTTATGATTTAGTCCAGACAACTTCTTTAAGCAGAGATAACTGCATCTCAGAACACTCCCTGCCTTGCCTGACATGACACACACACAGCAGTGATGGAAAATGGGATGTGCACCATTTACTGACTAAGCTGAACTCCACTGGAAAACTTACATCACCTCTAGCACAGCAGGGCAAGTAAGAAGAGAACTGCTTATTTTCTCATTCATTAGCAGCTTCAGGGAAATAAAGGTAGCTAAGAGACCTATTCCTCCATATCCTATTTCCAATAGTCAAAGGCAGGTCATTGTGACTGAGACCCCACCTGCAGCTGTGTCCAGCTCTGGAGCTCCAACCTCAGAAGGATGTGGAGCTGCTGGAGTGAGAGCAGAGGAGGCCACGGAGATGCTACAAGGACTGGAGCACCTCTGCTCTGGAGACAGGCTGGGAGAGCTGGAGGTGTCCACCTGGAGAAGAGACCTCAGAGCTCCCAAGAGAGCTAGAGAGGGACTTTGGACAATGGCTTGGAGTGACAAGACAAGGGAGAATGGTTTAAGCTGAAGGAGGGTAGGTTTATAAGAGATATTAGGAAGAAATTCTCCACTGTGAGGGTGGGCAGGCCCTGGCACAGGTTGCCCAGAGAAGCTGTGGCTCCCCCATCCCTGGAAGTGTTCAAAGCCAGACTGGACAGGCCTTGGAGCAACCTGGGCTGGTGGAAGGTGTCCCTGCCGATGGCAGGGACTGGAATTAGATGTTCCCTAAGGTTCCTTCCCATCCAAACCATTCTCTGATTCTCTGGTCTGCAAAGGACCAAATGAAGCGGTAGAAAGGCCTAAGACACTTAACTACTTGTCCCAGAGCATTATTTTCCTAATGTGAAAACAAAGGTGTAAAAGCAACACAACAGAACATAGGCACAGTTCCTATTCCTTACTTATAAATCTGCAAAACACACTTTAAAGAGCATTAAAAGTGTCAAAATGATAGATGAAAACTTGGAAACACCCAGATTAACAATGCTTCTGTAAGAATGATCACTAAACACATAAACTTACATTTCCTGATGATCATACCCATTTTAACTATCAAACTAACAGCAGGGGGGAAAAACAAACTGAAAAGAGACACCAAAAGTCCAATCATCTGAATAAGCAAGAAAATCTTGAAATGGATTGCAAAAATGACACATTCTGTAAGAAGATGGGCAACAGCATACACTTTGCTTTAAAACCGGCTATTTTAAGATGACTCAACATCCCTGAAGTTTCTGCAACACCTTACCATTTTAAGATGATTCTTCACATCCCTTTAAGTTTCTGCAACACCTTCCTGTTTTAAGATGGTTCTTCATATCCCTTAAGTTTCTGAAACACCTTCCTGTTTTAAGATGACTCTTAAAATCCCTTAAGTTTCTGCAACACCTTCCTGTTTTAAGATGACGCTTAACATCCATTAAGTTTCTGCAACACCTTGCCATTTTATGACGATTCTTAAAACTCCTTAAGTTTCTGAAACACCTGGCTATTTTAAGATGACTCTTAACATCTCTTTATTTCTGCAACACCTGTCCATTTTAAGATGGTTCTTTACATCCCTTAAGCTTCTGCAACACCTTGCTATTTTGACTCCTACCATCCCCTTAAGTTTCTACAACACCTCGCTATTCTAGAGACAGTTCCCAACCTCCCGTAAGTTTTCACACCACCCGTGCTCGCAGCGGAGGACGCGACCCCGCTGATTTGGAGCCTTACCTGGTTGGGTCTTACTGGGATGATGCTGTCCACCTGCTCCCTGCTGCGGAGGGGGACTGGCCCCTGCTGGCCCGGTGCCTGGTGCCGGGCTGGCGCCGGTCAGAGTGCCGGTGGGCAGTGGCTGCCCCCGCTTTAGGAGCTGCTTCTGTTCTTGCTGGCGGAAGCGTGGAGGCACCTCTCGAGGCAGGTATCGGGACGCAGCCGGCTGCTGCCCATTAGCAGACGCGCGCTTGCCATTGCTGCTGTTGGTAATAGTGCTGGTGGAAGTACTGGTACCGGTACCGGCAGGTTGGGGCTGGCTTAAACTGGTCTTAATAGGTTCTGGCACTGCAATTTGAAACAAAAATAATGATTATTGGTTTAGTATCAGATGGGTTGTGGCGTTTTTAATGTAAATGAGAAAACGGATAGTGTTTTTTGGTCTCAAAAGTTGGCGAAACATGTTTGCTGCTGAAGCGAAATGTTGGCTGGGTCGGTATTTGAATTTTTTATTCCTTGCTGTGACAGATCTTCTGTATAAAGACAGGAGGGAGGACAAGAGAGAGCTGTGGCAGTTCAGTATTGAACAGAATGCTCAGCTAAGCTGCACCCACCTAGAGCCCCCACTGCCTCTTCAGGTCAGCAGTTTCACAGTTTTGGGTGCAAGCTTGTCAATATTAACACCAAATCCCAAAGCCTACAGCCATGAAAAGAAACATTTTCAGTTTCTAACGAGCTCCCAAAACCAAGTTAAAATACATGATACACCACCTTATTCAGCACTCACATAAACTTTAGTTTTCTTGTGGTCTTTATCCAAACCTCCCCATCAAGCACTTCAGGACACCCCAGGTGTACATCTGATATGCACCTGGCCAAGCAAAAATATGCCAAGTTTGACAGAATCATCAACACTTTGCTTCTCCAAGATATTTATTTTAGAAGCCTAACCAGTTTCAGCTATGATTTTGTCTGTGACAGAAAAAGGAACTTTGAATATTTAAAAAAAAAAAAAAATTTAAGTAGCAGTAACACCTGAAGAGCAGAGAATAAACCTTCTTTGCCTTTACAAAACATACCCCCAGCTTTGGAAACAAACAGTTTATCCTTACTCTGACAATTAAAAAAGTAGATTACGAGTGTCGTGGAATGCAGAAAAATTATTTTCAAATATCAAATTTGCATATTCAGAATGTATGCAAAAACTATTTTGTTTCCATATTATAAATAAATCTGCTGTCCACATGATAGAAAATATTACTTAATTTTAATGGGTATTTTTTAAACTCCTACTGCTATTACAGTGATGTAAGCATTCACTTACTACTTGTATTATCACTACAAGGATGCAAACATTTACAAACAGCAGACCTAAAGGACTCAGTACTTCTGCAAAGGCTGAGGTTGCAAGTCCTTTACCACGAGATTTGCCAAGAGCACACCAGACACGGGTGGATCAACCAAAATTAACACACCATTCCAGCCAGGAGGGTTCTCCAAGTCGGCTGACAGAGCAGGCACACCAACCCTGGTGCCAGCAGATGGGAGGGAATGCCAGGGCAGAGGAGGGGAAGGACAAGAGAATGGAAACCACTAACTGGCATGATGCCAGCAGAGTCGGGATTTGTCTGGCCCTGAGATTTCATAAGGAATAACAATTAATTGGAAACATATTTCAGAGAGCAAGGCAGGCTGCTTTTTAAAAAGCATTCTAGTCCCAGTACTGTGCATATATAAATCACATCTGATACTTCCAAATAGGTGTGCATAGATACATATAAAACCCATCACTAACACAACACTTTTCAATGTAAATTAACAAAGCTGTTCCATTACAAAGGTGTGGCCAGAGAAACCCAATTTCAGCATTACAATGTTTCCCTCTATATATCTGAATCACAGATGACAGAAAAGAACAAAGAAAATTAAAATATCGCTTATTTTAGAATAAAAATATTTATGCATATTCATGTTACGGCTTTTCTCTAATCAGTAGAGAAGAGTATTTTTTATTTTGTACATCAAAATCTCTTTAAGAGTAGTTAAATGGAAGCTCTTGCAAGAACACTGTGTCTACAAATCATGGCAGCTGGAAAATAACCATTTAATTACACCACTGACAGGGAATAAAGCAAAAAGAGTGAACAACACCACAGTAATGGGCTTGAGCTCCAAATTCCAGCTTCGTACCAGGCTAGAATTCAGACTTCAAATACGGCAATAATATTTGGAGAAAATATATTACAAAGACAATATGACTGTACACGGAAGTCATCCTCAGCAACGTCTGCAGAGCAATTTTCACTTGATATGCACTGTGAGAAACACCAACTGTTCCAAGTGTCTACCCTGGATGTCTCATGTGATACTCGCTGTAACAGCACCTTTATAAACCCTCTGGCCATTCCCCCTCCCAAAAGCGAGGATGGCTGTCCCTCACAGAACACACAGTGCACAGAGACACGATATTTTAGCTCTCTGCAGGGGACAAAAGCCGAGCAGAGGGAGCCTCTCCCGGGCAGTGCCTCGGTCACGGAGCTGCCCCAGCTCTGATGCTCTGTGAGCTCTGCCTTTAATCAGCCCCAAGGGCCGACCTGCCAATGCACAGAGAGCCCTTTCCAGCCCCGGAGGAGCAGCCTGTCCACCCTTTCACCTGCAAGTAATCCACTGTCACAGCTCCTGGCATGTGGGCAGCTGCTGGAAATGCAGGAATTAAAAGGGAGCCTGTTTACAGGCTAAAAACATTGTTTAAAATGTGTGGGGGAAAGGATTTAATACTGAGTGATTTTCATAACTAGCATGTGATTAAAGAACTAAAGCAAAAACATTTAAGTAGAAAGCCTCTTGCAAAAATACAATTAGAGGCGTAAAATAAAAGCCTTGAGATTGCTTGCTCCTAAGATGTTTGTGATGGGTATCTGCTTACTCTCTATTCCGAGCTGTACATACACTAAACAATGAGCTTGCTTGTAATAATTATCAGTACTTAATGGTATCTAAACTTCTTAATCCAATTTTACCCAAACAAATCCAATAATTACTCCATATGCTTTTTGATGATTACAATCTCGGGAATCCCAACTGCATAAAAAAGTGTTACGAGCAATTGTAGGTGGATTTTATTAATATAATGAATAGGATCAGTCTAACAGATTTCAATTACAACAATAGCTTTTAAGTACATTTCTATGACATAAGGAAAGAACATGCATAAATGAAAGAAACTGGTTAAGCCACATAATACTGATTTATGGCAGCTTTTTCCTTTCATTCACCTCATTAACATTTCTCTATATTTCAGAATCCCCCATTCCAGCCCTATAAAACTTGCATTTCTAAAGCCTTCGAGGACCAGACATTCCAGAAGAGAAACAGTTAAACCCAGAAATGCATTCTTGGCTGCTACTGTGACAGGATTTATTTACAGCTTCTATTAAACACAGCAGCTCCATTACAAAGTGCTGGATGTGAGGAGAATTTTTGATTATACAATGCCAATGCCTCACTGCGTTAAACATATCATGCCAGTGTATTATTTTTTTTCCTTCAGCAATTCGTTCAGGTCATTGTTTGATGGGTTTATGAATTCATTACAGGAAACAGATGGATCCCATAATTCAGAGCTATTCTCCCAGCCAATCATAGGGGCAATTTTTTTCCTCATCTTGCTCCCCCCTCCAAATCAACCTTAATGAAGCCACTTCCTCCATGGCCAATTCCCTGCACATACACACTGCAGACACCACCGCTGCTGCTTGAAGCACCCTCCAGACACTGAAGGCTTTCAAAATAAAGCTGAACAGGAGCACACTCACACAGACACCCCCTCTGAGGTCACACAGAGCACCAGCAACTTACCCGGGTCGGGCGAAGGCAGCAACAAAATACAGGATTATAGTGGGCAAAAACAGACGTCCTCATTAGTAAGAAATCCGTTTTTATTTGCTGACAAAAGTCTCCTTTGGAAAAAAAATTGTTGCCCCCCCACAATCTACTTTCAAAGGCTGAATTTTCATTTAACAAATTACCTCCTTTGTCTCCTAAGCGCTGGGATTTGTTATCCACAGTGACATCTACTGGTAACAGCAAAGGTGCTCAGAAGCTATTGCATAAAAACTGACTTCAATGCTTTTATACAAAAATGGGTAATTTTCTGTCTGGATTATCCCTTCCTCCAAGCTCACAAACTTCTCCTGAGGAAAACCTGCAGAAAAGTTACAGTCTAAAGCCAAGAGAAACCCAAACCTCACTTTGCACTCCCACAGCACTCAGTATGGCTTTTCTAATGTAACCAGAAGCTGCTGTTTGACATCAAAGCCCACATTCAGGGATAAAAGTAAAAATACATGTGTTATTGTAGCTTTAGAACTTTTTCACCATTTATTTAAAGAAATGACTCAACTTTGTACCAATTCCTGACAATATCATTTATCCAACACTCTGAACAAATAAAGTCTTTTTCTGGTTTAATTTTATTTCTCCTCTCCCTCTGAGTCTCAAGTGACCACAGTGCATCTTCTGCTTCCTCTTCCAGACGCTTCCTCTCTGCTTCCTTCTCTTGACTTCTGCAACACTTCCTTCCTCCTTCCTTAGCCTTTCACCATCACAGTTCTAAAACCTCTTCTGTAACCCGTCTCTCCTGACAGACTTCTCACTTATACCAACTTGGACCTTCTATACAGAAGTTTGATTGCTTTTTTTTTTTTGGCCAGGAAATTTCAAGCCAAAGTAGGAATTAACAGGAAGCTGCAAAGCTCATAGAAAACCTCTACATCAATTATTAGGATTTCTCAACCATCGCCAAGGGGTCTTAGCTTCTTAACTGTTGGGTTTATGCAAAGCTCTGAAACAGAGAAACACTGAGGACTTCATCTACCACCCACCTCTATTTTGACTCTAGAGCAGTATATCCACAAATCCAGCTGACCCCAACACCTACCCTGACACTCATTTGTTCCTCCCTGCTCTCAGACTCCTTCATCTGCTTCAGTTCAAACAAGTTCTACCTGTTTTCTCACATTTCCCATCCATGTCCCACCACTGAAAGCTCTCTCTATGTAACTTAACTATGTAATGGTTTCTGAAATGGCATTCATACCTGATATTGTCATTTCCCCAATTTGCTTATGACAATATCAAGTACATGTTGGGGAAATGTTGGCTGAAATGTTCCCTGGGAGAATCAATGGTTTGCTGTCAAAACAGCAGTGTGTTTCAGAACAGATTCCATGGGGACTTGATCTGAGCCTACACTGTTCAATATTTTCGTTAACAACTGGATAATGGACTAGAGAATATCCTTATTAAATGACACCAAGATGGGAGAAAGAAGATGAGAGTGGTCAGATTGCTGTGTGATGGGATCAGAACTCAGCAATGATGAACCAGACAAGTGATGTGACAAAATGACTGTAACTGAATAAGGAAAGTCACATTATTAGACAGGAAGAACTAACTGCAGAACAGCAAACTTGCCCCATAACAGTTCTGCAGAAAAACAAGACATGTTTTAGCAGATCAAGAAGCCAAGTGTTGTAATGGGATAAATACCCAGCTCTGAGGCTCAGAGTAACCCATCTACTTCAGCCTGGTATCATTACAGCACTGCCTGTACCCAACTCTCTTCAAGAAAGAGCTGGACAACCTGCAAAGAGTACAAAGGAAACAGGAATCTCGAAAGGGGAGCTATCACAGCACAGAGAGGCAATGAAGTAGTTCAGTCTAGAAGACACTGGGTACACAAAGAAAAGAAAAATGAGGCAAAAAAAAAATCAAAGGAAGAGGAGGAAATAATTTGCTCCATTCCACGGTGAATAAGACAAGACTTGCTGGGTTTAAACAGCAGTCAGGGAGATTTAGATTTACATTTCTAACAATAAGGATGATTAAGGATTATCTGCAGACATGACACAGGTTTGGTGATCTTGTCTCAGGGCAAGAGGATGGAATAGATGACCCCTCGAGAACCTTAAGAGCATCATTTTCTACCACCCTAGATGTACAATGGAGCTCCAAATCCATCTTACTCAGTTCTCCCTCTTCCCTCATCCATGACAAAGAGACCATTTTTCTCTCAGGTTGATAGTCCCAGCACTCCCTCCAGCTTCGGCTGGTTTTTAAATAAGTTTCAGATGTGGTCTTTCTTCACCAGCCCCACTCATCCGGACCCTGCCCATTTTGTTCTTGATTAATATCAAGTTGAAATTGTATCAATCCCGAGTGACATTTTATCCCTTCAGCCCGACAGCAATTCCTCTGTGTGAGCCCAGCACAGCCCACCCTGCCGCAGGACTTCTGTGCACCACGAAGTTTGAGCCCAGTTCTATGACACAACTCTGTATTCACAAATTTAATTCTTCTCTCAAGAGCTGGAGAAGCTCCTAATAAAAACACAGATCCCTGCATACTCAAACACGAGATTTTGTTTCCTGTTCTGGAACAGCATCTCCTCTTTTTTTTTTCCCTTCAGATCTGTCAGCAGAGAAGGTGACAAATACTTCTTTTGAGAGAAAGATACAAAACCTGTTTGGGGTGACTCAACATGTATTTTTAAAACTTTTCTTCAAACCCATTGTAAATTACTCAGGTTGGTTTCACATGTAGCAGTCTTGTGAGGAATAATTACACTTTTAACAGCTTTAATATTTTTCTCCCTCCTTTCCTCCATGTTAGCACTGATTATAATTTTAATTTTAAATTCACAATTAATTAGCTGTGCCATTAAAAATGGTACAGCTAATTAGGTTGATAGGTTGTCATCAACAATAGATTGATAATCCAAAGCAAATATGATGCTCTTCCACTGCAAGCCAAGCTCTCTCACGTTTATTGAAGGCTCTGAGTGCACACACATGGGGTTTGCCGTCATCTAATTGATGAACAGAAATTGGACCATATACATCAGCCCTCAAAGTCGGCAGGCCAAGCTAGGAATCCGGATTCTGGGTAATGGAACAGTTAAATTAGCATAGCTGCATTCCCCTTCAGGATGTGAACTGATAACAGATGGTAACTTTCAAGACTTAACAATTCATCTGTTTTCTTTCAAGCGATAGTTCTGCAATTTGCAGGCAATGTGAAGGCGCGTTTATGAATTCATGTAACTCAAACACCAGTATTAATCATGTACATCTCTCCACACACAGACTTGCCCAAATACACACCCCTCGTAAAGCAACAAATAAATAAATGAATACATCTAGCTAAAAGCTGCTCTCCTGAAGCCTCTGACATCTCAACACAGCTGTATTTCCTTTAACATGTCATCACACATTTAACTTTGAACTCAAACTCCTGTAAACTCAGTTCCCACCTCCGCAGGATGACATTAGAAAGCCAACTTGTCTATTATAAAAGGAAAATAATGAAGCTATTAGAAGTTTTTAATCACTCGTATTAATAACATTAAGAAACAACAGCATTAAGAACTGTCTAAAAAGGAGAGGAGGGAGATAAGAGTCATTGCTGAGATGAATTAGCTTGTGCAGGAAATTACCACTGTAAAATTTAAGTGAGAGGGCAGCTCTGAATGAAAACAGGGATTCTCAGACAGTGCTTAGAAATGTCTGCAGAGTATTTTCACGTTTCTGATTTAAGACTTTCCTATAAAGAGTGTTCAGGCCTCTTCAGAGAGAGAGAGAGAATTCACATCCTGTATTCCTTCCCAGAGCATTCAGAAACATCTGAACTCCAGCTAATGTTATAGAGACACATATTAAGTTCTGCCCCTCCAAAAGGACACGAGAGCCTCACCAACACAATCCCAACAATTCAGTAACACAGTAAAGGATCAGAGCATTTCACATGTCAGGAGCCAGGCACGGGAAGGTTCTCCCTCCTTCACCTCTGCTCTCACCCTCCAAACCCTTCCTCAGTGTTGCTCCAGGCAACGTAACCCCATCAGTATCTGCACTCTAAAGGAGTCAGAGAAGACAGGAAACAGCTTAAAGTTAAATTACACAAATGCTATCATCACCTCAAGTGCTAGTGGGAAAATTCAAGCATATAATAACACATTAAATAACTTCATACAGAGTCACAGAAGAAATCTGGGCAGAACCAGGAACTGAATCCTTCAATTTTAAGCTGACTGTGTGCATTTAATCTCATTAGATAATGTTTTACACAGTTTTCATACGAAAAATAGTTTTTTTAAAAACCCCAAATTTACAGACGGTGCAGCCATCACACTGGATACCTTCCTTTTTTCCTCTTTCCACAAACCACTTCCAGGCATGGACTGAACAGTAAATATTCTTTATAGCATAAACCCAATCATTTAACCATTCACACCAGCAGATAAATATGAGAATTCACACTACATATACAAGCAACTGAAAATGAGGATTATCTCAGTATCCATTGGTTTACTGTACATAAGAGCCTAAAATTTCCTTCACACCTTTAACAGGCATGGATCTACAGGTACAGCCCACTCTTCAGCTGGGGCTTGAAGAGAGTTAATCACAGCATAAACGGTTCCAATTTCAAATACAAATCACAATACAACCAAATATGTGGCTGAGTACTGTACAGAGAACCCTTACATCTCCATAATTTCTGTAATGGATTGTTCCTACAGGAATCTACTCAGCAGTGGTACAGAGTGCACAGGTTACACCACACTTGGAGGATGTGCTGTCCCCGTGGTCTCTGCATGAAAAGTAGATGGTCCTGGAGTTTCAGGGTGTCTCAGGGTACAGTCAGTGTTGACATCCCACCCAGGACAACTGGGAATACTAAGTCTTCATGCTACATCAGGTACTCTATTTCCACTTTGACATTTGCACTGGAAAAAAAGGGCTCAGAGTGGTTTTTTTGAATCCCTGGGAATTGTCAGTGTGTATTTATGGATCAATACCTTAATGTGGGTAGAGGGATCAACACATCCAGGACACATCTGACCCAATGGCTGTGCAAGCAGCCCTGGGAATGCCTCGGGCCTGGAGAGTGGATACACACCAGTGTACCACGCTGGGTCCAACAGCCTGGACTCATCACAGTCACTATACATACACACAAATGAGAAATACAGCTTTTCCAGTTATTTTCCTTATGCTATGGGGCGGATGCAGGGTGAGCAGGCTGTTATTTAACTCCTTTCAGACGTGCCTATGGAAGCACAGTGTCGACTGCTTACAGATGACAGGTCTGCTGGTGGGATATGAAGTGTAATGTTTACTGACACTGGCTGTGCTGCTGGAATCATGGAACTGGGCACACATGTCACATTGACTACAGTCCTGTGTAAACACAAAGCCTCGGCTCTCCTGTCATGTACATTTATGGTACCAAATGAATATTTTATGTGCAATACTAAAATAGTAACAATTTTGTGGGCAACCAGTAAAAGGCCTCTGTAGTTTTGGCATAGCCCTTCCAGTTCACATTCTATCTCAAAAGAAGACTTAATATGTTTACACTACAGCTCTAAAGATAGTGATCTGAGCAATCATTTTAAAGCAGTCAGCATAAAAAACTGAAGCAGAGCCAACAGTGTCCAGCCTGGACCAGCTCCCCCTGCTCCTGGGCAGTGTGGATATAATTCCAAGTTTGAGGTAACATCACCCTGAGAAACTGTGCATGGAGCCAACTCCACGAAAGCTAAACCTGGGCTTAGAGGTCAAAGTCTGAATCCTTACTGGGTTAACTGAAGGTGTATTTATATGTCACAAAATTATTAGATGGACTGAGAAATAGATGGACTGAGCAAGTAGGTTCTTAAATATATACAAAAAACCCCACATAGGAACATGGTTACCACTTTAGGAGACTGCACTTACAAAATTTCACAGATTTTCAATCATAAAAACCTGTTTGGGTTCTACATCCCACTTTGGATGCAGTTCCTACTTTTGGTAAGACAAGCAGTCCTATGGAAATGCCATTCTTTTGCCCTCAGAAATGAGCAGCTGAGAAAAACCTGAAGCCCAGAAAAAAGAATGATCCCTTACTCAGATAAACCCAACGAAATTAAAGTTGTGCTCTAGAGATAAGATAAACAAACAAGTGTTTAAGTCTGCATATATATCAGGAGGGGAGTGGGGAATACACTGAACTTAAGAACTGTATTTCAGTTCTTTTAATATTTCCTCTTAACTCTAAACATGTTTTTCTGAATGAGCTTCCCAATTGAGGGCCTCTTTACTGGAAGCTTTTTGTTTTGAACTAAACATCTGCCTGACAGCCAAACCTGGAGAATCTGAAGAAAACTCTTCATTTCAGATTCAACACCAAATCTGAAGCAAATTCTTCATTAATGCAGCTGAAGCCGAACAGACTTTTTATGTCTCCGGTGCCATCGTGCATTAATGCCACACATGAAAAACAGAATTTAAATTACTTAGAAACATGAAGAAAGCAGTTCTGGCAGTTTGCAGACCACCTCCTATTCTGATTCTTCAGTAAAATTTCCTATATGAAACCAAACTCAAATCTGATGGCCATTCAGCAATCATTTCACTGCAGCTGAGATGAAGCCAAGAAAGACCAAACAACAATGTGAGTTCAGTTTGCTGAGCACATTCTGACAGCACAGTGAGCAGGGAACGGGCATTCCCAAGGAAGCTCTTCCCAAGATTCCAGCACCTGCCCGTGTTTCCAGAGCAGTGTCAGGCGGGTTGTTGTGGCAGTGACAGCTCTGGTGATGGGGCTGTCACCATAGCAACTTTCACCAAGAACTCACAATGCACCCAAACGAACTCCAAGCTAAATTAACTTATTGCATGTCACCAGTGAGAAATGACTGTTCAGAGGTAATTTTCTGTACTAATATGTAATAGAGTTAACTCTCTAAATTGAATTAAATTAATTAAATGCCACTCCCAGTAAATCAGATTCTATTACATGAATGTTAAAAGAAATTAAAGATGTTTTAATAAAGATTACTAATAATAACTTAATATTATTACTTCATTTTAATTCAAAAATTCTGCTCAGTTTATTTTAGACACATGTCTTCCCCTCACTAGGAAGGAATACCTAATTACTCCACATGCATTACACACAGTTACTTCACAGGAATGTGCTTAGACTTAGCTAGAAGAAGTAACACCAGCTTGGTTCAATTTGTGACACCCCAAGATTCTTCCTCCCCTCATGCTGTGGGTAAATTCCCACATCTTCAGTGACTGTGTCCAGTTTCCAAGGAGTTTTATTTTCCCTTTTGGCAGAAAAAAAGGGAAATGTTTTACAACAGGTCCGATTGCAAACAAAGAGAAAAATACCATGCCTGTCTAGGCAGGGTTCAAAATAAAGGGCTCTTTAGTGACATTACAGATCTACAAATAAAATATTATGAAGTTTGGGTTTTTTAAAGTAGTTCCTTGCACACTGGAGTAGGATAGTCAGGGGAGGCAAATCTAAGATGCTCCCAGCTCCTCATGTAAATAAAGAGTAAGTTATATTGCCAGCTGTTAATGCTGCCCCCATAACCCTGACTTTAACTTGTGTTACATACTCATCAAGGCACTTCAGGCAAGAAAGGGCCCTGTCTAACATTAACCACTTTTCAGCAATACAAACCACGTTATTTCTTTAGTTTTCAGAAAGCAATTCCATTTGTGCTGAGAAGGCAGCTGGTGACAGCAGAGGGAGCACAAGGCACTGTCACATCTGCCACTGGCCACAGTGATGGCAGTGACGTCAGTTCAGTGAAACTGAACCCAGAGGAAAAGCAGCACTGCCATTAAAATAATACAGTAAATAAGGATTAAAACATGCTCTGAATCTCAAGCAAATGTGAAAAACAAGGGTGCATTAACACAGTGACAACCCCAGGGGTGGAGCAAGCTGAGCTTCAACATCCCATCTACATCCCAGGTATCAGTAAAACGGGATTATGGATTTAAGTGTTCATTGCTACTGTGCATCTGAGTTAACATCCAGAGATTTTAAGTTAGAATTCGATTTTGTTTTTTAGAGTCTTAGTAGCCATAATAAGGCACCAAATCATGAAGTCTTCCATGGATCTTTTCTGGGAAGGAAGAGCTAAACAACTGAGGAAGCTGAAAACAACCTCCCATTTCATGTCCCACAGTGACCATTTAACAAGATTAGAGATAACTATACAACAAAGAAAAAAAAATAATTATTACTTTGGAAGCAGGCAGCAAGATAAGAAAGCTATAGCAAAATATGAATTATGATGGAGCCTATGTCAGAAATGTGGCACTGAACACATTATTTTCTTCCTGTTTCCCTCTGAAGACTTTTTCCTTTTGAGCAAAAAGTCACTCCTCAGATGTCTGATACTCATATGTACACCAGAAAAGAGATGACAATGAAGCAGGATAGGACAGCCTGTCACTCCAGCAGTGCAGGAAGTGCACTCGTGGTTTGTCAATCAGGCCTAAAAATCTGCAGTGGAAACTGTTGGCAAATTAAAGCAAGTAATACAGTTAAAACATATACTTCAAAGGACAACCTGCAGAGGGAAAAAGGTCAGTGATCAAACAGGAGAAACAGGGAGAGTGTGAAGAAGAAACTCTGTATTGTCAAATCTATGTCCTTACAGAATTAAAGAAGGTACCTGAAACTTGGGAGCTTCTTAAAGCAAGTTGAGTTCAGAGAGAGGTAACTGAGAGAGGAAAATGAGCAGCAGCAATGCTATGGAACAGCCTGGATTACAGAGCTGTGTGATGGGGTGAGCCTGAAAGGCACAGAGACAACCTTCGGTTTTACTTGTGAACAGCAGCAGATTATCCTTATGCAGGTTAGCTGGAAGTTATTAACTAATCCTCCAGTTAGCATGCTAGTTTTGGCTGGGATAGAGTTAATTTTTTTCACAGTAGCTGGCATGGGGCTGTGGTTTGGATCTGTGCTGATAACCGAGGTGTTTTCATTGTTGCTGAGCGGGGCTTACAGAGAACCATGGCCTCTCCTGCTCCTCACCCCATAGGGACAGCAAGGAGGATGGGGGGCACAAGGAGCTGGGAGGGGACACGGCCAGGACAGCTGACCCCAGCTGACCCCAGGCATATTTCATACCAGATGGCATCGTGCTCAGCATGTAAAGCTGGGGGAGAAGGAGAAAGAGGGGGCCGTTTGGAGAATGGTGTTTGTTTTCCCTAATCAGTGTTACGTGTGATGGAGCCCTGCTGTCCTGGGGATGGCTGAACACCTGCCTGCCATGGGAGGTGGGGAATGAATTCCTCGGTTTGCTTTGCCTGCGTGTGTGACTTTTGCTCTACTTAAACTGTCTTTATTTCAACCCACGAGTTTTCTCACTTTCAGTCTTCGAGCTCTCTCCCCATCCCGCTGGGGGAGGGTGAGCGAGCAGCTGCGTGGGGCTGGGCTGCTGCTGGGGTTAAACCACAACATACAGATACTGCATTTGAAAAATAACTCTGGACTAACTGGAAGGACTTCCAAAGAGGAGAAACATAAATTATTACGGTTTGAAAAACAGCTTGAAAGCACCAGCACAAGGAAAAACTGAATGGGCTGTTAAGTAAAAAACAGGACACACAAAAAGGCCCCTGCAGAGGAGGGGAAATCTGCCCTCCACATACTGGGCAAAGCAGCCAAGGAAGAAGGGGCTTCAGTCATATGAAAGACTGTTCAGGCTGAAAACAAAAATGACTTTCCAACAATAATCAAAACATCTTTCAAGGACATTTGTTAGGCTTGTCAGAGTGGGGAGAAGATTAAGACAATCTCCTCTTGCTCATTTAAAGGGATATATGTAGTCCTAAGACCTCGGTGTGGCATTTGAATTTTTAATGGAGTTGAGGAATTGTCAGTCCTGCAGCTTAGTAACTCGTGTGCTTCAAAGCAGAAGTTCACGAGAGCCTGTCTGGCATTGGAAAGGTGACAAATGTGGCTCCATAGAAAGGACAGCAACCACAGCCAAATTGGAAATTATGCCAGAAATGTTTAGAGCATCCTGAAAACAGAGGACAGATGTTCAGGAGACTATGACAAGACAGAGAACTACTTCTGTTAACATGGTAAGAAGCAATTGAGAGTCTGAATGAGGCCTCAAGTTCAGCTGTTCCCCTTGGGCAATCAGTAATAAGAGTTGACATGGTCAGGGCAGCTGAGGAGCATCCAAGGTGTTGTTAATGCAGGTCCCACAAGACAGCTTAGTATGAGCCACTGCTGCCATCCCACAACGCCAGGGCAGGATGCCTAATGGGAAAATCACCTCCTCTCGTGATGATCTTGGACCTGCAATCAACCTCATGAGCAACCAGCTCTCTGGATGCTGATGCACACTGCGCTGCCTGAGCCAGTTCAGGAATAACCTGAAGGATCACATGCACAGGGCACACCTGAACAGAGTGTGAGCTGGTTAAACAGACTTTTTAAGTAGTCCTGTAGGATTTGCAAAGTGTGGGCTACAACCTTTAAGAACCCAGGAAAAACATTAGAATTATCTAGCAAGACACAGTGAAGTCTGGGTTCTCAGAGCAGAGGAATGTCAACACCAGATAGTCAACAGGAGAACACAAGGTCCCTCAGGCCAAAGGCCTCAGACACAGTGTAAAGGAATCAAACCCATGTTTTCATTCCCTTTGTTTTCCCAAGATAACCCTCTTCAGCATTTGTACAGTAACCACCCCAGGAGCATGTACTAGTGTTACAGTTCAAAGCTGATTTCATCCTTTCCAAGGAAGGGATCGAGAAACGTTAGAAACCCAGCCCATATATCAAAACAATCCTTACCAAAGTGAGCTAATACATTCCCTGATGAACCTCTTCCAGCTTACAGTTTGCAGATGTTATCAACATTATATTTATATGCGTTACAAGCCTCCTCCAGGTAGCAAGATGATAATCTAATAATGGAAAGTGGTCAGCATACTGCAGATAAATCAAAGCTGATAGGTCATTTTTTCATGGGAAACTGTTAGCTTCCTTCTCCATGAAAACCTAACTGAGTCAGGCCTCAAGGCAGACAAGAAACTGCCTTCACAGACATGTTTCTAAAAGAAGAGTACAAGTGAACCACAGACTTTAGTTTAGAAGGTAAAGGGAGGAGCACACTGATAAACACGAGCTGTGCTATAAAGCCACTTGCAAGAAAACATCTCAGACTCTGTTGAGTGGGTAAGAAAGTGAAGGGATGTGGGGTGGGTGCCTGTTATTATCAGTAGATACAGAAGTGGCATATTAAAATGGGAAAATACCTTTGGTCTCCAGTACTAGGGCATATATGCTCTGATGGACAACAAGGTTCAGACAACATTTTATGTGTAACTGGGAAACAGTCACAAGCAGACTGAGAGAAGAACAGAATATATATATGCCAGTGCCTAAGCTGCTGTGATGGCAGAAGTGCAACAGTTTGATGTTTCACAAACACGCCACCCTGGGGAATGCCCAGCACTGCAAAAGCAGCACAGCACTGGGGATGAAAGTGCCCACTGTGGGCAGATAAATAACCATTACCCAGCATGCAGCTTGACCCTAACCACCATTATTAGCATTGTGTAGCTGTGTTAAAATTTCAGTTCTAGAATATCCAGTTGTCAACAATTGTATTGGCAGTTCTGTTGCTCAGAAAGCAAACCAGGGATTTATCCGAGGGCACTTCTCACCAAGGGGCACCCTGACAATTAGGTCTAGATGAGAAAAGCCAAACTGGTGTTGCCTAATCTGTGCTTACTCTCTCTTCAAAGTATTCTTGTAGAGATACTATCCTAGGCTTGAAATGCATTTGACAATGGACAATGTAAAGAGAAATCTGATGAAAGCATGTAGCCCTACTGCCTTCAATCAGGTTATCAACCCTTACAACATTTAGAGCGTTTGAAAAATGCTTTTAATTAACTGTGTCTAGTGTTGGAAAGCTCCCATTTTCATCTAGTTTTAAAACTAACTATATACAGGTCAGGCTGTTGCCATCTGATAAGCCCAGATCATTTCCTAACTGAGGAAACTGAGAACAGGCAAAGCATGTGGAAAACCAGAGCAATATTCTGCCTGTATTTATATTCCAAGAACATGCCAACATCTGCATGATGGCAAACTGCAACAGACCATCTCTAAGGAGAATAAAAACTACTTGAGGAGCACTAGGAATATCTGACTTGAGCTCTTACCTACTTCTCTATTCCCAGATGAGGAATATATGTAAAGCTCACGGGGCCACTGCCCAGGACTGGAGGTGCTTTACTGGACCAGCAGGAAGCAGCAGCAAGGTCAGGCTAAGACACTGATGGACCTCTTTGGGCGCAGCTGTCTTGTAAATCCAGCTCAGGACAGCAGCACATTAGGAAGACTGTATCTCTTGGGTTCTCTATTTTCAAATAACCCTGGAGAATTTTGTGTTTGTTTGTTTTCCTCTGAGAGATGAATGTTTTTTTCCCAAAAAAACTGTACTAATTGCTTTGGTGCCTCGCTGTCTGAAAAGAGCATTTATTTGAAAGCTAAAGAGTCTAAAGCTTCACAGGAGCTACAGAAGACTTAAAACCTTCAGAACTGTCAGTCCTTGGTTGCAAGGCTCAGGGTGCCCAGCCATGACAAACCCCCTCTCCTGCAAAAAGACACCAATTCTCAAAGCAAATCTCTAGTTGGACACCTTTGAGTAGCAAACCAGCAAGACCAACACCGACAGTGCTACAACCCCAAAAAGTTTACAAAAAATTAGCCATACACTTACTCATTACCTTAAATTTTTCTCCTTCACTTCATAATGTTGAAGATACTCCTAATTTTGCTTACACTTGTGAGAGCTTATTAAATAGCACTGAACTACTGCCACCACCAGAATCTCAATGGCTTGTCACAGCCATCCCCACAACTGAAAAAGATAAGCAGCAAACCAAAGTTTTTTCGTATACTAGTTAACTCCAAGCCTCCCAGCTCATCCTTCTTGCTTTGTCTCCTTGACTATGCAAATTGCTCCTCCTGTCTGCTGTAATCTTTTGCATTTTCTACTCCTTTTCACCCAGTATTAAGGCACAGACTCACAAATTACCTCCATACTCTCCTCTTTGCAGGCTGTAAAATGGTAATTACTCCCCTATCAGAGAAGTGATATCTCAGTCAGTTTTATGAACAAATTCATGTTTGTTTACAGATACTTGTAACAGCAAAACATCACCATGATAACGTTTATCAAAAAGAAAACATTTTTGTGCTATAAAGCCTTAACGTATGGCCACAGGTTATCATTAAGTTATCAAGTGACTGCATATTAAGATCTAATTGAAGAACTTATTGCGGTGCTCCCCCTCCTTCTGCAATGATGATTTATGGCACATTTTGTCACTACAATGTGCAGCAGTTCAGTACAAACACAGCACTTAACTAACAAGATGGCAGAGGCAGATATTCAAGCATAAGCTATAAATACTCAAATGAGTCAGAGGTTGTAAATCTGTTGTAAATCATACCTGATTTGTAGGCTGGAACACATTTTCTAATCTTACGGAAAAAGCCTCTGCTGGTTCCTACAATAATATGACACAAACCAGAAAAACTCAAGACTTTTTTTTTTGAGAAAGACTGATTGTGTTACACACATAATCCTACTTAAAATACCGATGAGATTCTCTAAATAAAGTTTCATTTTCCCTTATTTTCTATGGAACTGCCATTAAACATCAGTAACATTTACCCTAGCCAGAAACAGCACATTATCAGTGTACACAAACTGCATTTCTGTATGAGCAGAATGGAGGTTACAGGAAGGTGATTCACATCCAAATGAGCCCAACAGAGAACATTCTAACAGCCCATTTGGGCAGGGTAAGCAAAGAATCAATTTTAAACTATGCAACAATCTACATGGCTAATTTGGAAAAGAAAATATCTGGCTTTGAAGACAGGTATGGCATTATTCCTGTCATCTAAACAGAAATGCCAGAGCAGGGGATGGGACTCAGATATATTCATCCATTCTTTTTTCCTTTTAACTCCCCTTCATAATACAGTTGACCATGTTCCTGCAGGTAAAATATACAGCACTGCTTGTGGGATAAAAAATGCTATGCAAGTTTTAAAATGATCTGAAGAAAGTATGCCAACATTTGCAACACCACAATGGTTTACCAAGCAACCACATACTGTCAAATGCTTTCTGTTCTTTTAAGTCCCTCCAGATAAAACATATTAAAGCCTAAACCTTGATATAATAATCTCCCAGTCTGCAGACAACCTCCCTCACTCTGCAAGTGGCATATTAAAGTCATGACACAGTGAAGAGTCCCAAGACACAGGCTCAGACAGTCTGGGGGAGGAGAAAGCTCCAGAACAGACCATGGGTGGAATGGAACGATGCTCAGGATCCACTGTACCCCTTTAACAGGGGGTGGGCAGTGCTGGATGAGCTTCTGAATCCCAGGATTACTGCAGCTTCTCCAGCCTCTGCAATCCTGCTTCACAAGCAGTGAGCTGAAGCTCCCATTTTCCTCTTGGAAAGCCTCTCTTCCTAGTCCCATGCCATGAGCATGTCCAAGACTGACCTACAGGGATCATGAAGGTCCAAGAGGCAAAGACTGGCCACCTCTGCTTTGCAGAAATATTTTCCAGATTAAGTTTCCTAATCAAATACTTGTTTCCTGTGTTAAACTAAAAGTGGTAGAGACTTAACTCTCTGTTTGCAGATTTAACACTTACCTTTACTGCAGATTCTGCTGGAGAATTCGATGGATACTTTGCCTTTCAATTACCACGGTGGATGTTTGAGTGACAACCCGCTTAAGCTATTTTATACCAGCACTTCAGCTCTGCTTTAGACAAATTGTATTCAGCTGGGGGGGAGCAAAGCAGCCAAGAAAGGATCACCTGTGTGCTGACTACACCTGCAGCAGGATGGCTGGAAGAGAAGCAGGCAGCAAAACAAGCTGACCTCTTGCTCTTTATCCCAAGCACAGCTTCCCTGAAGTCCCTGTAGTTATTAAATAACAGCCATTTCCCATACTAGTGACTATTTACTATACAGAACTCTTACCGGTACTTATAGTTGAATGTTTTCATTACAAAAGCCTTTATTGACAAAGTTTCTTTATCAAGTGCATATAAACTGCCAAGAGTTTACACATGTAAAATAAACACTAATAGCCTGTGCTCAATAGTCCTGTTCTTGAAAAAATTACCATAAAAGAACAGTAATGTGGATGTGCAATAAAAACCTGCTCATTTCCCACCTCATCTAATTCTGCAGAGCTCCTCTCCAGCTGAACAGGAAGACTACTTTCATTTGTTCTCAAGTAATTGAGAAACATTTCAGCTACTTATCAGCTCTTCAATCTTTCTTCCTTTCACACATTCCCTGGAATTGTTGCCAACGGGGTATTTATAAAAGATTCAGCCTCACAAAAATACTCTGGCAAACAACGTTGCAGGGGAAAAAAAAAATAGAAACCGAAGGAGCTGTTCTGTAGAGATTTAAAGGGTTGGAACATTGTTTAAACAGAAGAAATAATTTAAGCTGTTTAAATAGATGCAAGAGCTGTGTGAGGGAGCACTTCCTACCCCTGGACCAGTAACTCCAGCAGCAGCCACATACCTTTCCTCTCTGGGTGGAAATGGGTGTTTATTTTGGAAGGGGTTTGTGCTCCACATCACAAATGGAAACATTCAGCTCGGGCTGAGGCCTCAGGGCAATGCTGAACTGACAACACACCACATACACACACCCACAGGAAACCTCCTTCCTCCTGACTAGTTTCTCTTTCCTGAGGCCTCACCAGAGACTGAACATGCAATAGCCCATCTCAGCTTACAGAGGGTCAGAGCTCCGTGTACAAAGCACACGAGTTCATTGTTAGACAGGACACATCTCCACGTCTTCCTTTGTGCCAGCAAATAAATGAAAATCTTGCTATTAATTCACAAGAATTACAAAGCACCTTGACCACAGCATAGGCTTCCAGCACACCCCAAAGGGTATAAACCCTCCCTCCCTATAAACTCCCAAATTTGGCTTTTCCAATCCACTTCAGCAAAGTGCCTCTTCCTTCCCAAACACTGCTGAGAGCAAACAAGGAACAGCATAAACATATTGTCTCCAATGAGCTGAAAAACAAACTGAAAAACCCTTCCATATCCCATCTGCAGTTGTATGATTTATTTTTCTCCAAGAGGACCCAACTGGTGCAAGCATCTCTCACTGCTATGGCAACCCAGTGGCAGAACTGAATGACACATGCATAAAATGAAGCAATTTTTTTTTAAGTTACCACAAGTAGCTACATTAAGTCATATTTATATCTCACCTATCAAAATCTACATTCTGCAAAATGTTCAGTTCCAGCCCAGTGTTAATCTCTGATGTAATACCTCCAGCCTGTTGCCATGCGGTACCTGCTGCAGCCCATTCACTCAGTGTTACTGTGTTATCCAGTTTTTACAACCAATTTAACTGCTGTATCCCATACAGGAAATAAATTAACTCATTCAGTATAATCTCTGTGTTGCCTTTTAGTTGTTGTAGCATTTGTTACTCAACCTTGAAGATGTATCCAAGCAAAACACTTGGTGCAGCCCCGCAATAAAGTTTACAGTCAACTTTGAATATTCGAGGAAAAAAGGTTCAGCCAACTTTTTCCTCTCTTTAATTTCATATTAGTATTTTCTATATTTTAAGAAATTCCTGCTATCTATCATAAGCTTGTGCACATCCCTCCTATAGATAAATGTAAGGAACAGTACCCTAAAGTGGAAAAACATTCCCACAGAGCAACCTTAAAAGCAACAAGTTGCCAGACAAAGGAAAGTCAAAGAAGGGTCCTTATAGGACTGCAAACAACCCCTGGCCCTTGCCCTGAGTATGAACAGGAGGTTTGGTTTCTCTGCAAGACAGGTCAACTCCTTCCAGTGATGCTGAACTACAAAAAGGTGCACCCCTGCTTCTGACAGATGAAACAATAAATGCCAAAACTGCTTAATCTCTAATACAACCTTTATGTACTGTTGTCTTCTTCAGGGTTCATATTTTATAGCAGTAGCACAGGATGCTTAAAAACAAGGGTAGTGGACCAAAACAATTTGAAAGAAACAAACTCCCAAGCATACCTGAAAAACTGAAGTTATTATCTAAAAACTTTAACTTGGCAGTTTCAAGCAATAAAAAGCAAAGCTGTCACAACAGAGACAGAAATAGTAACATCCCACAGAGGCAAAGCAGAAGGTGCTGAGTCTCACTAGTAACAGAAATGAAGAGCCACTGCATTAGCACGTGAAAATGAATTTAGTTACTCTGAGAGCAAAAACATCTGCCACTGAATTGTGATATTAAAAAGTCATTATAATCCATTATAGAACAGAGAAACCTTTTCACACTTAAATTAGCAGATACAGAGAACAAAACATGCAATACTGCAGAAACAGAAACAGAAACATTACATTTAGATAGAAATCACTCTCATGATTCTTAATGTCATAGTTTTTTATGTACCTAAGATTTGGTGGGATTGAGCTATTTCTGCTGCCTTCTCCTGAAAGTAAAATCCACTGTTATAAACTACATGAGATCTCACAGAGCAGATGCAACAGAATTCAAACTAAAACCTCCTGACTTCACACTTTCTTGACAGAGTTTCAATAAATTACTTGTTACAGTGTCTTCATCATGTAGTCAGGTCTTTTATTTTTCTGAATTCAGTATTACAGAGGCAATACTTAATTTCTGCTGTATAAATACATAAAAAGTGTTTGAAACATAAGTTGTTTTGTCAATCCCGTATGTTAGGCTTGGCTCTTTTCTGTTTCTCAGTCTTTGGGAATCTGGGAAGCTCCACTTGCCTGTCTGTCACCTAATTACCCAGCAATAAATAACAGTGCATATTAACTGGTTCAGAACTGTTCCACAGCCTGAGTTCTGTGTGCTGCCACGTAAATCAAAGCACAGACCAGACAAAGAGCTGTAAGCCATCACCTGCACAAGAGAGGCCTCTCTTCCTTGCTCTTTCAAGGCTACAACTTCACTAACACTTTGGGGCTCACTGCCCACAAAGGGGAATCCATTCCTTACCTTTGCTGCTGCCTGGACTGTGCTGCAAACCAGCTCCAGTCTCGTCCCAGGCAGAAAACCCACATGAGAGAGAAAAACAGGCAGTGGTGGCAGTGGGGGAAAGAGTTTCTCCTAAGTTCAATGAACTGAGTTTGCACACTAAATTGAGTTGAATTGTGCATGCAGGGGGAGAGTGGTCTTTTAAACAGATAAATAACTACTAAGAACTAAATGGAGAACTACATCGGTCCTGACATCAGACAAAAGAGATGGGATATGCTGTGTGGTATTTCACAGAAAATTAATCCATATATTCTTGTCATAAAGCTGCCATGGGATACCCATCAAGATAAGCAAAAGCTTATGCTGAGAAACCCAACACACGGTCAGATCCTCCAACAAAACTTTAGGAACAGAACTATCCTAATAAGATATACTTTCCCCATTAAACAGACACAAAGCACAGGCACCCTTCTTTTAAACAAGCTCAGAAAAATATCAAATGGTTCACAAAGAATAAATATGAATTTACCTTTGGTTTTTTGTTCAGCAGCCTGAAAGAAGAAAAGAACAAAACAGATCAACTACTTTTCAATACTCAAAATTATACCTAATAATCACAGGGCCACAGGCCTAACTTTGTGCAGGAAGTCCTTACACAAATCAGGCACTAGTTGCAGTTAAGGCCTGGAGAGTGTTAGTTTAACTCCCTTTATCAGGAATATAAGAATGGCTACCTCTGTCTGACTGAAGCCAAAGCAGATGCCAAAGAGACACTTTAAAGCATGGCAAGGCATATGGCACTGGCCCCCTCTACCAACCTAGTCTTCTCTCTCTTGAGAATCAGAGGCTTTCCAAACCAAACACTATGTTTGTGAACGTTTTAACATTCAGCAGAATTAACTTTTGTGAACTTGTCCAGTATCCCTTTGCATCCATGCACACTACTGGCTTACACAGAAAACCTGTTAAGTTCTTATCTGTTTGGAATCTACCCACTTTCTTTATGATGCCTAATTTTTATACTGGAAAAGACAGTGATCAGTTCCTATTTAAAATTAAAATTAACTGTGTAATCCACCAGTACCTGCACCTTACTCCTAAGAGTGAAGGGATCATTTACCACAGGAACATGAACAAACCTTTTTCTGAGCACCTTCCTTCTTTTTCTTTTCTTCCTGCTTTTTCTTTTTCTTTTCTTCCATCAAATGTTCCTCTTCTTGTGTTTTTTGTTCTTTCTCCCTGATAAGAACAAAGTTGGGAAGAGATTTTCAATAAGACAAAGTTTATCTAGAAAGGTAAATAATCCATACTTGTACTGCCAGCTTCCTACATCTCATGTCTAATAAAGTTTGCTTCTAATGCTGCAATAAAAGTACTAAAAAAAAAGCTGTTCCAAAATTGAAACTAACAACAAATAAACCAGTAGGCAGTGAAAACTCAGAAAAAATAGATTTTATTTGGAACCTCTTTCCACACTCACTCACAAGTACTGCTTGACATTAGCATATTCTAGGGAAAGAAAGTTTAAAACTGGTAAAAAAATAAAAAAGGAACAAACCCAAGTAATTAATGCAAGTTCTGTTGGCTTTCAGCAGCTGTGATTCACAATATACCTTAAAGATCATGAGCAAGTACAGTATTTTCAAACAATTTTTCTTTTTTTGATCAAACACACACTGTAATCATTTCTTATATACATCAATTTAGTTCTCTAGAGTTGAAAACTAAGACCCAGATGAATTCCAATAATCATATTTTGTGCTCATCCTATAAATTCTAGCTGAAGAATTTGCATTAATACAAAACAAGGCTGCCCCAGTAGCATTTTGATTAAAATCTAACCTGAATTGTCCCAAACCAAGAAGAAAAGCCATTTGAAAGCTTCCTATCTCTGCTTTCTATGTCCATCACTGTAATAAATGGTTATAGCAATGACCCTCCCTAACATCCCTTCCAATAAATACCAATGCAAATAATTCATTTACTTCTCTATAACTATTTTATCATCCCTGACAGCTCTTCAGGTCCTGATCATTTATCAGCCTTACAGATCTTCTGAGAAGGCTGTTTCTGATGGGTTGAAGCCATTACTATCACCATTATTAGATTCAATGTCTTCCAATTACTCCTCAAGACCACTTTTAGCCTAATTTACTATTGCTTTACATTTAACTTGCCAAAGCCTCCAGTCCCCACTTTTTTTTTTTTTTTTAGTTACAAATATCTTTGCTTAATTTTTTTATCACAACAGGTCTGTGTGCATCTCTGCTCTTCAGCTGAAGGACATTTTGCACATTGTGTCTTCAAATATTCCCCATGAAACATTTTGAATGTAACTTGTTTCTTTTTTTTCCTTTTAGCAAGTTTGCCCATTACTACATAGTTTCCTTTTTTATAAAGAAGGAACACTGTAGTAATTATTATTTAGGTTTTGGCTGCTGAAGATGTTCTGGTTTTTGGCTTTTTCATTTGCCTGAAAATACTGATTTTGGCCACTGAAGATGCTTTAATGCTTACACAGATCCTGCATGGAGCTCCAGACTAAATCAAAAGCAGGTTCCCCTTCCTTGTGTTACCCAAAACAACAAACACTACACTCAGCATTTCACAGGTCTAAGTTTAGGTGTTATTGCCCTTTTAGACACTTTACAGCACCCAAACTATGTTCAGATGTGAGAGATATGTCAAGACTCAGGATCTGGAACAGTCAGGCACATCTGGGAGTGCCTGATGCACCACTGGAGGTCAGGACATCTGAAATGGCATTAGATATCTGTATTTTAAATACTGAATCACTCCCTGTAATGACCAGAATTTCATCACCTGCACAACTGCTCAGCTTTACACCAGTTCCAAAGGGCCACCTCTTACATCTCATACTGTAAATCAAGGTTTGAGAAACACTTGCTCATAGGAGCTGCAGGTGGGTATCTGCATCACAGGTTAAACTGCATTTAAGGAAAAGGTACTTAAAACTGTACTTTTAAATGGCTTCTTCTAGGGCTCTGCAAAAAGCGATGACTTACATTGCCAAAAGAAACCGAGTTGAAACCATAATAGATTTGCCTTTATTCCTCTAAGCTCTGGAGAAGAACAGAAGTCCCCAGGATCTCAGGAACTACAAAGAAACAACATCCAGTCCCTTCATTTTCAGTGCTCCCTACCCAAGTCACACCAGACTCTACAAAGCCTGTGTTCCAGTGAACTCTCCCAAACTGTCAGACTATTGCCAGGGGAAGTTCAAGCCTTTTTTTGTTTTTCTAAAGCAGGTGAATGAAACAAGTCAGTGCAAAATGAGAAACTTTTTGGCTTCCTCTTGTTAGTACTTAAGAAAACCCACGACATTACAGCGATTCCAGAACGCCACAATTACACTTAAATCCCCTTCAATACTCAAGGCAGTATTTAAAAACAAAACCAAAAAGCCCCCACAAAAACAAACCACCACCACTCTGCTTAATGTGCAGTTTTCTGTGAAAGTACATATTACTCAACTTTCTTGTTAGGCCTCTTTTTGCTTTTTTATATCAAGTTCTTTCCATAGAATACCAGGTTGAAAGGGATCTCAAGGAGCACCTGGTCCAACCTTTCTTGGCCAAAGCACCTTGTCCAGCCGAACTTTAAGTGTCCAACACTGGGGATCAACTTTCAGCACTGCCAAAGTCTCATTCCTTACACTGGACCCCACTATGAACTTGGCACCACCTCAGTGGATTTTCCAAATCAAAGAAGAGCAAACATTTTGCTCCATTAAAACCACATTTTATTACCATATTATCACATCAGCTACAACGTTTGAGCTAGAAGTGCCACTCCGCCCCAAAACCTGGGTTTTGGTTGTGGAGGTTTTTCATTCCTGAGCTTAAAATAGCCTCAGATTAACTCAGAAAATGATACTATAATTTTTAATGGTGGTTCAATTTTCAAAACTGATTTACATAATGACACTTCTGAATACATGTGCTTTAAATATGCTTAAAATAGAAATAAAGCTCCAAGCGGCCTCTCAGATGGCAAATCTTGCTGTCACTTCTAGTCAGAAATTAGTCATCAAAGAGCAAAACACAAGGAAAACAATAAAAACATTGCTATATAAAGTTTGATTACGTTGTCAAAGGCACGTGTTGCAGCTTTACTTCCTGAGCGACAGTTTAATCTTTATTACAGGAAATACACTAAAACATTTATGAATACAAAGCTCCCATGTTTTAAACCAGGAGTGCCTTAGAATATCCTTGTAGGAGTTTGCCTTTTTAATATATATGGATTGGATGCATCAGAATCGTGGGGGATTTTTATGAGCCAAGGGTTTTACTACAGAATAGAGTGTTGTTTTCACAGATTGCAAATAGCTTATTAAATCCAATCCTAAACTAAGGTTATCTTTGAAGTGCATGTGCTTAAGAGCTCTTGAACAGGAAAGCAAGAGGAACTGCAGGCCATGGTCACAACAACTTGGGGACTGTGGCTCTGGTCTCTCAGTGCCTGCTGGAGAAAGGCTTATTAATGCCTTCAAAACATTACCAAATCTAGGCTGATTTACTTTTTTAGGCTAAGTAAGAACTTGAGTTTTCTACTTGGTTCAGGCACTGGATTGCTTCCACAGCTGATATTTTGAATTAGAGCTGAAGTGACATTCTGACAGCAGTTTGCAATACACCTTTTGGGAATATCATGTTCTTAAGATTCAGGTAGAGTCTATTTGTATTATTACCCACACAGTGTTTTAGAGTTCAGTTCCTGCAGTAATTGAGGACTAAACAGAGGGCTGTCTCTTGTTGTTCCATGTGACACTGCCTCAAACCTCAGCAGCCTAATGAATTTTGTTTATCTAGAGGATACTGAAGGTTTATTTAATAACATAGGAAAACTGTCTCTTCAGCACAGGATTCTTAATCTTGGGCTACAGATGTCTTTGTCTGGTTTAACCTCCATATCTCCATTCCAGAATACCTCTGGTACCTTCAGTTCATATCCTACAACTTGCACACAACAGCTCAAGTATTGCTGTGGGTTTGACTTCCCTTACCATAAAACAGCTCATCCTGAATTCCTGTGCAAGGATGGGAGGGGGAAAAAATAAAAAAAAAATAAAATCTTTAAACTAGCATTGCAGAGAGTAGCCAAATAATCACACAAATGCAGCTACTAAAGTAAGGTGTGGAGGCCTTTTGGAAGGAATTAATAGATCCCAGCATTGGTACAGGTGCTAACAGATACCAAGAGGGTCTGGACAGCACAGACAAGAAACACAAAGTAATCACAAGTTCTCAAAATCTGGTATCACACACTTTCAAACAGAAATGAAGAAAATCACTATTTAGAAAGTTCTTCAGGATCTGATTCTAAATGGTATGAAAGAAGCGGCTGAGTAATGAAGGGAGAAAACAGCTTGAAGGGTGGTGATGAAAAGGGATGTAAAATTTAAAAAAAAAAGAGCAGCCAGCTCTGGAAAGGAAGGTTTCAATTCATTCAGGACAACTGAAAAATACTGTCCACAGGAAGAGGCAGGTGTTGTTTCCTGGAAAACACCAAGAATCTAAACAACAATGCAGATATCCACATGTATAGGAGGAATACTACATAAAGCAAGAAGCCACCATACCAGCAGCAGTCCTTGTTTTCATGACTTCTAGAATGCATAAACTAAACCTCCACATTTTCCTATTGCTGATTTTCTTTCATCTTTATATGGCCCAGCTCTGTGACCTTTCTAGAGTAAATAATGGTGAAGGCAAGGAGCTGGTGTGACGTTAAAGTGCCAGCTTTGTTCCCTTGATATCTAGGCTCAGTCATTAATCAAGAAGAGTCAAGCTGGTCCCTAATTACAAGCTCTCCAATCACCTCAAAAAGAAAGCAGCATGCAAAACTAGGTCAAATAAATAAGAAGGAATATGAAAAAAAACCTAGCACAAACACATGGGGACAAATTGAGCAAGGCCAACAAAATATTAGCTTTGTGCATATAAAAAGCAACAATAAATCAACCTTTAAGTGCTTCATTAATAAGCAAGAGGAAATATTAGTTTTGATTCTCAGTGGGAAAGGGGGACTAGTGACAGATGACCCTATGAGGGCTAAAGTGACAGTACTTTTCTTTCTGCTTTAGCCCTCTCTAAAGAGGTCAGCTGGTAACAGATGGCCAACAACTGCCTGGACGGGTGCTGAGCCCCCAGATGACGACACTTCTCGGAGGGATTTCGTGGAGCTCCTCCCTGCAGAGGGAGGCTTTGCTCCAGGGACAGCAAAGCACCAACAACCAAGCTGCTCCTGCCCCAGGATCTCCACCACCACCACTGCCATGTTCCACCCTGGCTTCCTCCACAATGAAGGAATGATCTGGCTTGTCTGGGAAACTTCATCGATCGGCTAAGAAGAAAAGGAGGTGAGGCTAAACATTTTGCTATCGCTCCAAATCAGGCCAGCAAAAGAACAGTTTAAAAAAGTCCCAAGAGAAATGGGATGTTTCTCCACTGGTTGGGCCTGCTGACATTTAAAATAGGAACAACTGTGCCTAAGTCATTAATGCATGAGCAGAAGGTGGATGGCACTCTGGAAGAGCAGCAAATGGCAAAGACTGTTCATATAACTTAAAAGGGGAAGAGAGAAAAACATCAGCCAAAGAGAGTTTGTGGAGGGGGAAAAAAGTCTGATTTTTTTTTCCTATGGTACAGTTGCAGGTACTTTTGAAAAGGATGAAAGGGAGGCAACAAAACTAATGTACTGACTTTTCAACCAATGTGCAAAGTTTTGTTAATAAGAACATGGTTGCTTTATCATTTATTAGTTTTAAGAACAAGGTACATAACAAAACTACAATAAAACATCCACTAAACCCCTTCAAGAAGGCAGTGAATCAATGGATTTTTGTTGCATTATGACACATGTCCAGCAGCAAAATTTTTATTAACCACTTTGCTGGTGGAAAAATGTGTGGACTCATGTAGTTTTCAGAATATGACAAGTCATGGGGCTGCCAAACAATTAAAGAGGGACAGTATTAGGAACAACCTGATAAACTCAAGATGCAGAGAAAAAGCAGAAAAATTCAGTGAGAAAAAGTGCAGGGTACCAGGTCTGGCAGGAATAATCTTATATAAATACAGCATAGGGAACAACTGGTTGAACACCAGTTTTGGGGAGGAAAAAAGCAGGTGTTAGAGCGGATCTCTCTCCAAAGGCAAAGCAACAATGTCACAGATGGTCAGAAATTCATCAGCTGCTCTGCTGTGTCCAGTTTGGGACTATCTACAGCAACAGAGATACAGATCAGCTGGAGAGCCAAGAAAACAGCACCAAGAAGGATCAGAGATCAAAAAAGCACAGGTTCTTGAACTTCAGACTTGGATTCGCTTAAAATCTGAAGAGATGGCAACTCCAGTATTCAAAAAGGTATTAAAGACAGAGGTAGAGAAGCACAGAGCAAAATCTTTCTACTTCAGCTGTGGTAAGTAGCACTGAATTTAAATTGCAACAAAGAAAATTTGGGTTAGGCATAAAGAAAAAATTCTCATCACTGAAGCATTTAAAACCCCCCGACACTAAAAGAGATACCAAATCTTTATAAATATACAGTTGGAGAAGAGAGGAGGAAAGACACAAAAAGAAAGGAAGATTTGTTTTTATGAAGCAACACTGACACAAGGCCATACTGACTCCTGGACACAAAGACAATTAGTCTGGAAACTGGAGGTCTCTACCCCTTCAAATAAAGTCCTACAACATCCTTTCAAGGGAATTAATGGGGGGAAAGCCCTCAGTCACAGCATTGTGGAGAAGAAATACCCGTGGAGGAGTTACATGTACAGGTGTGATCACACATCTTGAAAATCTGGGTGCAAAATGGGAGCCACAAATGAAGTTTGATGAGGGTTTTTGTTTTACCTCAATTTATGATTTATTAATCCCATGTTTTGGGGTTTCTCACTGTCAAATTATGTCCCTCTCCTGCACTTCTCCCTCTTTAATACATAATTTGCCTTAACTGGGGATTCCTTCCTCTGAAACATCAGAGTATCATTCATTGCCTGTAAGAGCTTTGGCCCTGGGACTTTGATGCTGCCAGTTTCTTGTCAACTTATCTTGAAGTCTGTAAGACAAAGCTGATCTCCTAAACAGAAACAGCAGTCTGAATCCTGCAGTCACTTAGAAATGCCACGAAATTTGGAATTTGTGCAGGAGCAGAGTGTAGCTGCCATTCCAAAATACTCTTGAAATGCAGCATTAGCTGGGAATGTGGTGTGAAAAGCAATGTATTCAAATAAAGTATCTTACTAAAACTACAGGCAGACTTCAGGTTGTCCAAAAGACTGAATGAATAACCCTGCTCTTACAAACTGTAAGACAGAAATTCCATGATCAGAAGGAAAAAGAGCACCTGTGTTCCACACCCTGTCTCCAGGCTGCATCTCCAAGAGCAGCACATGGCATTTCTAACATGCCATTTTGGATTATTGGTTGAAGAGCAATAAAATCCTGGCAGGACTCCAAGCAGAGGAGGGTGCCAGGTGCTGTTTGCTGCAGGATCTGGGCTCCCACTGCAAGTTCACCCAGTGTTAACTTATCGTGACCTTACTTTATGTACATGTAAGGTAAACAACCACTGCATTAGATTAGATTAGAACAAAACTAAAGCAGACTAGGCAGTTATTATCATTCAATTCAAGGTATTTTTAAAAGCGCACTGACCTGGCTGTGTTTCAGCTTCTACTGGTCGATTACCAGTCACCAGAGGTGGGGGGAAACCCCAGAGCAGAAAGAATTTTTATAAACTAAGGATGCAGATGAACTGTGAGTGCTAAGTCAGAAGTTTGAAGAGTCCATATTTAAGCACTTGCCCAAGTCCCAGTGAATGTTAGTACAGTTTGGGGGTTTCCATCTACAGACTTCCTTTTGTTTTTGTTTAACCCTCCAATTTCTCCTGGACTGTAGCAGAGAGGGATAGTGAACTAATGAGAATATCAGAGTATAAATGAGAACGTTTCAGATGAGGTGTTACATCTTCATGATTAAGTAGTGCAGACCCATAGGAGTGGATCTGCAGTCGCAGTGCAAAACTGTCAGCGCAAAGGATTTCACAGCCACACTATCCCTGTTTCAGGTGAGGATCAGCTCCAGTCTGCTCCCACATACACAATGCTCACTTGCAGCAGAAAAGCATTAACTGCACCCTTGGAACTCATCACCCAGCAACATTTTATTTAAAAGGAATCTAATAGCTGCACTCAAGACACATGATGCCAATCAAAGCACAGCAAGTGAGGACAATCAGAAGGTTTGCTCAAACATAGAATTCCCAATCCAAATGAAAAAGCTCATGTACAAGATCCCAGAGGATGCAAAGCTGCCATCACACACGTATGTTCCCTCTCCTGGAACGGTGTTGCTCCACATTGCAGGACTATTAGTGTACATACAACCTCCACTCTGGGGCGACTTAAGGAGTTAATGGGTAAATCCAGGCACAGGCTAAACCACTGAACACCAAACCTCATCCTTGTATACGTGCTAGACATGAACCATATCAGAATTTGCTCCCTCAGTCTGCTGACAACACCCCAGTAGACCTTAAGTATCCCATCGTGTGCACCAGTCAGGCTATGCAAGGACCAGGAAAAAAGAAAACACGCACAAAAAAGCCTGCATTGAATACACCACTCAAAGCAGGCTACAAACAGCACGAAACATGCTATGAAAAACAACTCTCCTCCCCCAGCAAACATGGACTGACTGGAAAATTAAGCTACACATTGCAAAGAGTGCAGATAACCAGATTTACTTTCCCAGTGCTGCCTCCCTCCTAGGCCAATGATAGTTACCAGCAGTTGATCTGGCATCTGCTCCAGACCCCGTCCCCAATCTTCCTGGGCCACAATGCACAAAGGAAAACAGCTTTGAAATCCAGCAGCTCACCAAGAGCACAGCACATTTGTCTCTCCAGATACTGTTTGCCATTTTGGTTTCTGCAAATATTTCTGAAGGCAAGAGCCCTGTGCCAACAGAGGCCAAGCCGCACCTTGCCCACCTGGCCCAATGAGTATCTCCCATTAACTGATCCAGAAGCAGGAGCAACCTATGGACAAGTTCCTGGCTCAAGTTATTGAGCTGAACTCAAAGGATGTGTCAGAGGAGCACTGCTTCCTGGGGCAGCTGCACGGGGATACTGCAGTGGAGGAGGCCAGGAAATAGGAACAGGAGCAACAGCTCCACAGGATGTTTTGCCATGCAGCACAGCCACTGGGCTCTGAGAGCTGACCACTCCCAGGGAAAGGGCTCAGAGCGTCACCCGTCCAGCAGCAGTGGGGTCAGGAGGGACAACACGTGCTGCAGGCCAGCAGGACAGGAACAGCAACCCTTCACAGCCCTCCAGCAAACAAAGCTAAACCTTCAGCCTCCTTTGTTAAAAAAATGAAGAGTTTGCATAACTAAAATCAAGCACCATTTTGCCTGTAAGGATTTAACACCCCTAGTCCTCCTTTCCCCCTTCCACCACAGTTATATGTCAGTACTCAACTCTTTCTGAGCCCAACCACTTTGGAAGCAGCAGGTGAAAGCTAAAGATCAGGTGGGTGTTCTCACAAAGGTGGAGGCTAAACCACACAACCTACAGCATCCAAGAGTAGGAAGCAGAATCTACATTGAAGACAGGTATGTTTATGGCGCTGCTCTTGTGCTTATTCTGGGAATAAGGTGGTGCCAACACATCTTCAGCAAGACACCCAACCACAGCCACACATGTCCATTGTGCATCCACATTCACGAGTGGCTCCAGTGTGATTAAACAGGCCCAGGAAGGTGAGGTCTGGATGCAATACATCTCCTTTAGGCAGAGCACCTGCCACAGGCATAGCAGAAAAATGCACACACACACTTCCCTCATTCCTACCCACTGGCAGGGAAGCTGTACCAGGCAAGTCTAAGAGTAACACCAGCACATACCACAACACAGTGAGGACCAGCAGTCTCCAGACACACACACGACACACTTGACTCAAACACTGACCTGCTCATCCAAGATGACCTCCTGAGGTCCCCTTGAGCTCGAGTTTACTATATTAAAGTCACTTCACAGAAGTGTGACAGAAGCCTGCAGAAACCAGTCTCTAGGAAGACTGCATGTCACACAGGGAATGGGCCTCTGATATCCCATCACTGAGATCTCCAGGTGTCACCTCAGGAAGCCCAGGTGGTGGGAGGTGCAGGACACTGCTGCAGCCCTGGATGGGGGAATCAAGGGACAGCAGCCTCCCAGGAAAGGTGTGTCTCAAGGTCTGGAATCAGAAAAAAACTAAGACACCATTCCTCATGCTGTAGAGCCCAGAATGGTACTGCACAGAGCAGCACCAGCATGAAAATACACAGTAAAAGCAGTGAGTGGCATAATCCAGGTGAAGAACAAGATGCTCTCTCTCCACACAACCATCCCGCCTTGGGAAGCTGAAGTTCCACTATATGGACGTGTGTCACCTCACTGTACCTACTCCCACAAAGACATGTTGGGTGAATGCACAGCTCCCGACATACCAAGGAAAAACAGGATGAAAAAGGGAAAACAGACATCACAGAACATCTTGTCTTAGAAACCAAAAGGGAAATACATTTAAAGCAAATAAAAGCTGGAGATCTAAGTTTTTGTAAAATGTTTGTTCTTTTAAAAGATTTATACATAAACCAGTAATTTCCTTCTTCTGCATTTTTAAATTTGCTGAGTGAGCTCATTGCATATTCAAGCTGTTGTCTTCAAGTTTTCCAAATACCATTCTATTTAAAGGCACTGTGAATAGGGAATTCAATTTATCAAATGAATGAAAGAAGAATTCTTAGCAGGAACCCTGGTGAGCTAATCAAGAGTCACAATAAAATGTCAGGGGTCCTGGAATTCTCTGCAGGAGGTTAACACCAAATTTGATCCGAGTCAAGGAAGACAAAACATACTATAGACTAATAAACTGTACTAAAAGTTGTGCACGGCAAGTATGTGAAAGTTTAAACACAGTTGAAGAAAATCTACTTGTTTTCTGCACTTCTTACACATTTCATGTTTAACTACAAAAATCAAAACATTGCTCACCGTGATCATTTCATTCAACTTCAAGACAACACATTTTGAAGTTATTTAGTTTTTGTTCCCCTGCACCTTCAGCTGCAATGCTATTTTGAAAATTAATATAGCAACTTAATTCAAGTGATAAGAAACCCTTACATTACTCTGTACCTATCTTTAGGCTGGAAACTGGATCCACAAAATTGAGAAAAAGGTTTATGCTACCACACAAAATTAAGGAAATAGCATGATACAAGGTAGCACATTTCCCCCACAACCCTGACAGAGTTTAAAAGATTAGCTCTGCAGTGCTGCAAACGTAATCCTTAAAACTTGATGGAAATAAACTTCTCCCTTCCTCTACTTTCCATAGTAAAAGCATAAATTAGAATATCAGATCCACCATCAGAATGGGCCCTCATCCATTTTTCAACTTAGCAAATGAATAGCAGCTCCATGGGGGAGGAGAGACAGGGTCGGGGGAGAGATGGGGAAAGGAAACAGCAGTAAATGATCTTCCAGGACAGGAAAACTAGTTGCAGTAAATACCACTTTGGAAATCAATTTATGGTCAATTACGATCTTAGTAATAACTATTTTATCCCTTCATTTAGTGCATGAAATGCCCAAGGGAGCAAATATTCTCAGAAATATATCCAATATGTCTCCAAGTACGTTATCTGATCAGTAGATGCAGAGAGAATTCCAGAAAGAGCAGCTCTTGCTTGTCTGGATGCTGATGGAGGGATTGGGGATGGGGGGAAGATGGAATCACAATTTCAGTGCAGTTGGACAATCAAAGGGCTCCACTATCACCCAGATAAAACAGATTATATCAGTCTGGGTTATCTGCTTCAAAAGCAATGGGTTTTGTTGTCACTGAAGTATTTCACCTAGAAATTTGTGAAGAACCTATCATTTTCACAAATGTAAGAAAAAAATTAAAGTTGAGGGTCTTTTTTTAAGCAAATCATTACCTAAACATCCATCCACTAACCCAATTATTGCTTTATTCAATTATTACAAGTAAGTATGGTAGCAAAGTATAAAGACTGACATCTCTAGATAACGTACTGTTGGTGTGTAATGAGACTTAATTGGACCATTCTCTTCTAAAGCAAAGGACTCCTATGTGTTTGATTAGAAGAATAGAAATAGTCATAATTAAACATTCACCAGGCTCCAGTAAGTCCCATACAATAAACCTTTCACCTCTTTATACAGAGACTCTGCTCCTCAACAGCAGCAATTCTGTGACAGACCAAATTCAAGTTCCACACCCAGATCAGACAGTTAATATTTTATTCAGATCACACTAGAAAACATTAAATAGCATTCAGTTTTCTACCACCAGGCTCTCCTCCTTCCTTATCAGAAGATGCTGCATCTTTCATACTAATTTATTTTCAAAAGACTTAAGATAAACACACACCTCATTATAGTCTACATCAGCAAAGAGAAAACAAATAATTTCACTGGCAGGAAGATGGAGAGGTACGTTATGAACAGATGTGATCAGCACACTTATGCCAACAGGTTATTTTTAACAGCAATTTTTTTCAGCATCACAAAACAGGAATGAGGTACAGAACTGGGCACTTCCAGCACTCCAGCCACGACACCAGAAGGAGATAAGGATGATTAGATTTGCAGAGATGGAGCATCTTTTGTAAGAGACACACTTTCAAGTGTAGCATCCATTTCAAGGCTGACAATGTGGAAAACATTCAGACAACACAAACACTGGAAGCAATTCTCCTATGTTAAGTAAGCTTGTGCACTTTTTAAGTGCAATTGATTAAAAACATTGAGAGAAGAGGAAATTTGAGATGTACAGATAGACTGAATGATGTTAGCAGAGGGATAATGAGGAATCCTGCTCCAGACTGGCTTTGGTAATACATTTGTATAAAGAGCCTTACTTGATTTACACACACACACCATTAGGTTATGCCTGCAAGTGCTACTGAAGTTCTTAACTTCACATTTCATACACAATATCATACTAAAGCCTGTTGTGAACATACACCAAGTTCAAGCAAAAACATCACAAAGAACACCAAAGATCACCTTCTATGGTCCTTGTAGGAACACAGGAAAATGGCAGTCACACATTATGCATCTGTACAGCTGATTTTTTTTTTTTTCCCCCTCGGTGTTCTCCCTGAACTGCCTTTTTTTTTTCTAGAATGGTTTGTGTTAAAAGCACTGGGCTGATGCTCTTTTGTTTACCAGTAACCAGCTACTGTTTAAAAACAAGGATCTCCATTGTCAGCACCAATGAATGACTGGAGCATCAGCCATGAAAACACTTTGGAATTCTGAAGAACTAAAAGACCTGGGAGTCCCAGGCTAGAGGAAGGCTGAGATTGGATTGACACAACACAGATATCTGGCTGTGATTAAAATAGACTTGGCAGAAGTCAGCCTGGACTAACAATCGATCGGTGAATGTACTGACCACCCAGAATGCATCCACGTCACTGCCAGTGCTCCCTTATCCCTCAACCAAAGCAAAAAGCTCTCCCATTTCCCATTGGGAAGTCTTGGAAATGCACTATGAAAGAGCAAACTGTAAACTTCATGCAGACAGAACACAGAAAGGGAAAAAAGGAATAGTAAGGAAAACGGCAGATCTAAGAAAAAACAGGCAATGCCAATCCAGGAGATTCCTCTTGGCCAAGACCATAACAAAGGCAGCATCCACCACCCCTTTGGGAAGTCATAAGAAAACATGCCCAGACACAACAAGCAAGAAGCTGGGGAGAGGCAGGTGGGGGGGAAGAATGGATCTGCCTCTGGAAAACACCCATGGGCAGCCACTAAACACTTCATAGCCCAGGGTGGATGTTTTCCTTGCAGTGGAGGGGGGTGGGTGTTATCTTTTCCTAAATGAGCCTATAGCTGGTAGCTGCATGATAACTATTTTGAGACATATAAACATATTTTTCTCTGGGGCTTAATTACCACAAAGGATGCCAACTGATTTGACAAGTCAATTTTTCTCTCAAATTAAAAAAAAAATAACACCAAAAAACCCCCTCATTCTCGAGCAATTCAGAGCTCAAAAGCAGCCAAAACATCCAAGGGATAAATATTAGCCTGTTAATGCAAAGCAATAAGCAATTGTTAACATTTCTCATAACTGAGCTTCTAAAACACAGAATTTCCTGATTGAAATCTAAGTAAACGAGTATCTACTTTACAATTTTTTTTTAAATGGCTGTACATTTCAAACCCCAGAAAAAGCAGGCTGCAGATAGCTGTTTATTACAAATGACTTCCACCTCCTCCACAGCCCTCAAAGGCAAACTATAAAGCTGTGTGCAAAGCCAGACAATCTGGGCACCCAGCCATAAACCATCACTGCTGCAGCACAGATAACTGTTCTCGCTCTCAGCCATCCTTGGCTGCAAACCCACGGGGAAGAGCTCCAGAAAGCAGAGCTCGGTACCGTCAGGGCTTCTAATATTTTATGAGCTTGAATTACAACTACGTTCAAGACCTCAGTGCTGAAAAATTACAGTGCTGATTCACACCCAGGGCTGAGATGCAAAACTCACTCAGATTTGCTTGGTACCCTGAGCCATGAGATGTAAGAACAGCCAGTTATTTTACAGCTGTCATGAGTGACAGAAGCCTTTTTATTGGGATGAAGAGGGAGGTATGTTACACTTTAAAAAAAAGACAAAAGAATCAGATGCATGTTTTAAATACTGCTGCATTTTCCACAGGAGATACCACCTCTGATACAACCTCAGAGAGCACTGTGACTACTCTGTGCAAGAACAGGCAGTTTGTTATGATCAAATTCAGATGCTTTTATCTTGTATGGGAGATTTTAAAACATATTAGTGACAAAACAGGAAGCTGCACAAATGAAGTTTCAGAACACACAGTTTTAACTGTGTGTGAAGCCACAGGGAAGTTAACCATGATTAAGTAATTTTAGAAGTCAACCACGATTAAGAAATGATAAAATAACCAGTAAGAACATCGACTTTGGGAATTCAAGAAATGCAACTAAGCCATGCTTTTGGCAGACAGTTTTCAAAAATAGCACAGATTCCTAGAGGAAAACCAAGTAATACTTTGATTCCTCTGCTTTCATACATTAAGAACAACCATCTTTCATTTTACCAACAGCATTTGCCAGTGGAGAGACTGCACAGAGCACATAGATCATTTAGTAATGCAATTTACTGTCACTTCTAGATCATCTCCCCATTCAATAAAGTATACTTCTCCTCTAAACACTATTTGCCCTGGCTGATATCTTCATAATACAGCTGAAAACCTCAAGCCATTATCACTAGAAGGCATCAGCTGATCCTAAATTGGCTAGACTGCAGCGTCACAGGCATTTAAGAGGTTTCCTTATCATTCATCTTTAATACTGAGGGATCGACACACTCCTACCTGCAGCTTCTAGGCCAAAGGGAAACCTTCTAATGGTATTACCATTATCTTGTAATCTGAATTTTAAACAATTAAAACAATAGCACCTTTGTGTTGTGGGTCTCTGCTGTAACCAAAGATGATACATTTTTCATCGGCTCTCACGTTCAAAGTCTTACATAAAGCACTGATTTTTTTAAAAGCAGCAATATGCACTCTGCATTTAAGCTGCTGAACCTTCAAAGAGAAGCAGCACTGTAACAAGACACCGAGATTTAAGCCATCAACACAGACTATTTGGTTTACTTAGGGAAGGCTTGGCCATTTTATTTTAAATCTGCCCTTCTCGTAGTCAATACGCTCTGGCAATTCTTTCCAAATGAAAGCCTCTTTTTACTGAAGCAAGGGATGGCTCCACCCCTGACCTCCTCCTTCAGCTTGTTTTGGAAAGGGGCCAGATGACAGCATTTGGAAAAGCGCATGTTTATCTCGGCGAGGCCAGCTGCTAAGTTAACATATTACCCGTTCCCACATACACTGCTCTTGGTTAAGTCTTCACAGCTAAAACTGAAAGTAAATGCTGCCATTGGGCTCTTAATAAACTAAACACGAAAGAGAAAAGGAGTCTCCATCGCAGGGAGAATCTGAATGGGCTGGAAAAGAGGAGGTTATTTTGAGTTAACAGCAGGCAGTAAATCTGTACATAAGATTCCTGGCCTTTCTGAATGAAAAACAGAAGAAGAGGTTTTATTTCTGGACTAATTTAGAGCTATGCTTTCTATAAGGTTGCCACTCAGCAACAGTTTGCTCCAAGCCACAAGGTGATTATAAGCCCATTTGACAAAACCTTTATCTTGTTTTACTGTTGCTCCAGCTCGGCAAGGTATGGAACATGGGGGCTTGGAGAACTCCAACAAAGAATCTTCACGTTAAAAGTAGTATGTTATTTCTTATATTAATGGAATTTTGTCCTATTATTTTCAAAGTCTCAAAAAGCTCATTGAAAATAAAAAAAGTATAGAATTACCTTCCTTCTCCCTAAACCTCAGTGAAAGACCACAACTCCCCAAAAGCACAGCTTGTTATTTTAATAGGAAAGACAAGCCCTGCAATAACAAAAAAGAAATTAAGCCAGACAGGTGGGGGTTTCATTGATCCCAGCAAGGTCCAGCAGGCTTTGCAGCGGCAGGTGAGGCAAACCTCTTCCACTCACCGGGGAGCAGAGGCAGATTTTGGGAGATGCCAGGTCTGAGGGTGAACCTCCAAGTGGTTTTTAACCCAAGGGCAGTGTCCCAGAGCAAGCTCCACCACCCTCTGTACCAGCATGGAAAAGGCACAGCCCAAGGCTGCCCACAGGGACATTCCCAGGCACTGGGAGTGATGCCCTGCACCACTGACAGCCGAGTTACAAAATAATCCCAGTGCTGTAAAACACATGTGCCAGCACATATAAACCACCCGTATGTAACACACTGCTTGGGTCCAGTCAGCTCTTAGTCTGATCATACTGATCCTAAATTTGTCAATTTGGGAATCCACACAGAGAACAGCAATGTAAACATATCCTAAAAATATCCTACTGCAATCCAGACGAGCCCTGTTTCTTTCATTATTCAACAAAACCTTTAGACACGAGTACAGAATATTGCCCCAAATACCAAAATATTGCCCCAAATACACCCCCACTAAGAGGCATCCCTCTGGAGCAAGTCCTGGCTCCAGCAGTTTTCCCGATGGCAGCACCTGTTCTCCAGGGGCTGGACTGAAATGAACCTTCCTCATCTCACCAGCTCCGTGCCAGGCAGATCCCTTCGAGTCAGAAATGATCCCTTCTCCTTTGAAGGTAAGGACAAAGCGACGCAGGGCATTATTACACTACTGCTGGTGCCCTTCAGCACTCATTTTTCCCTAAAAAAAAGTTCAAATTAACCTGATTTACTACAGCTTTCTTCACAGACCGAGCCACGGCAAAGGTTACCCAACATCTGAGCATAACACAGCTTCTGCAGCTCACCCAAAAAGCAGCAATCTCACCCAAAAAGCGACACCAGTGTTAGCAATGACAGACCGAGCCTCCCACAGGCTGGAGCAGTTTTCTCACTGGTGCATGCAGGGCTGACAGTGATGTTTTCACGCTCTGGAAAGGATTCCAGAAGCCAGAGCAGGAACGCCAGTGCATCCGGGGGCTGGTTCCTCAGCACACCATTTTGAGCTCACCAATAACACACACTGTAGCGGCCAGACAGATATCCCAGGGATTTCTGAGCCTGAGGAACCGCGATTGTGGAAAACTGTGCGATGTGCCAAGCACAGGCTGCACCCGCTGCACATCACCTACTATTTCCTTGGAAAACACAGGGGGAAGCAGTGAGAACGTGTGTGTACCTTCCCACCACTTTCTTGAAATTATTATCAAAAAAAATGTAATACCCGAGAGGAAACTACATCTAAATTCTCAGCCGTAGGTGAATCCCGAAAAAAAGAATCCCACCCACCGCATGGGATTCGGGCAGGATTGGGAAGCCATGCCTTCCTTGCCCAGTGCATCCAGCAGCAGTGCAGATGTTCTCCTGCTCCTCCACTCTGGCATTGTCCCCAGGTCCACGGCACCACCGACACCCACCTGATTTAAAGCTCTGCACCATCGGCCAGCCCACTAACAGCGGGATTTATTGGAATTTTAATTACCCTAACCGGCCTAATGTCCAAAGCAAATTTCTGTATATAAATTAGCATAATTCGCCGGATACATCCATATGCAAACGAGAGGGAAAATATGCAACAGACACGGGTATGACGTACCAAAGATTATTTCTAAATTTAAACTGGCTGCTATAATAATTGAATAAATCTCTTCTCCCAGATACACCGGGAGCTGTAGCAGAAAATAAACTGGCCACAAACACTAGCAGTACTATTTTTAATGGAAAAACAGGGAGAAAAAACCCAACTGAGTTCAAATAAATCCCATAATTGAACCTTCAACTAATTACATATTAAGAAGATTAACCTTTGACACAAACTTGTGATACAAACAAAGAAGCCTCAAACAATTAATAAACTTCCAGTGTTTCAAGATTTCTCAGGTTAACAACTGAGCCCTCCCCATCTTCCTCCCCTTCTGCGTCGCAGCTGAAGGAATAAATAAACTCTGTTTAATATTCTCTCTGCCCCTGGACATTCCAGGTTTAGACGAAGCTCTCTCTCTGAATACTCAAGAGAAAATTACTGTGCATCCCCACAACCTCATTACGTGGGAGGAAAGAGGGGGGAAAAAAAACCCCAAACCTAGATATTTTACTTTTAAGAAGGACAAAGCTGGAGCTCATCTGGTCGCCCACAGAGCAGCACTGCTGGCCATGCCCACGAATTTCCAGCCCTGGGATCCTTTCCAACACGCTCTGCGATAATTTACACACGTGTAAGTTCTAAACCGAGAGCACACACGGTCCTGCCTTGCAGCAGAACCTGCCTCCGAGTCGTGTCTCAGTGGCACAACATGCTCACAAATGGCATTTCAAATCGCTGCCTGGTGAGAAACAGCGATTTCGACTGGGCAAAGGGACACGGGGAAAAAACCACGGCATTATTTCTAGCATTACAAAAAAAAACCCGCAAGTTTTCACAGGGAAGTATAACAACAAATGGATTTCGAAGTGTTTCGGGGTGGTACTTGCTTCAGTGACTAATAAGCAGTTTAAAAAACATAATAACCTGGTTTAGACTTGTGAGAAAAGGAGGAATGCACTGGTTAGAAGGTCTCTTCTCTGCTAACTTCTACCATGCCCGAATTCAGAGAGGCTCTCACCCCTTCTTACCTTTTAGTCTTTTCTTTATGGGGCTCTTTGGCAGCTTTCGATTCAGTCTTGCTGTAAGGAAACAAGTGAGTATTTTGTCTACCGTGTAGGGGTCTTTCTGACGTGTTCCTTTCTTATTTTTAATGCTTCTTTTTTTAAATTTTTTTGTAAGTGTACCCGTAATTTCACGAATCTGAATACGAAAAAAATCTCACACGGCCAAAAAAATTAAGTTTGTTTTTTTTGTTGTTGTTGTGGTTGTTGTCGTTTGTTTACCCCCCTCAGAGGAAAAAAAAAAATAAGAAAAAGTCTGCCACACAGGAGATGAAAAAAAAACCAACAGATCAACAGGAAAACACTATCCAAGTAGAAAAGCAAAGAGCTTCAGTGTTATCCAGCCCAGAGGAGAAGTGCAGCAAAAGCAGGTCCAATTCCAAAACAAGCTTTTGATTTCCAGTGAAGCAAAAAAAAAAAAAAAAAAAAAACCAAAAAAAAAAATTATAACCAAGACCAAGAAACCAAGACAAAATACACGTTCGAGTCCCCAGCTAAATTCTTGCACGAGTGTGTCTTAAATACAAGTTTGCTTTTATGTGTTGCAGCAAAACCCACGGAAAGCCAGGATTTGGAGTTGATCGGGATGAGTTCTCGTGTGTGTGCCTTGATGGGTTCTCAGTCCACATGGAGGAGCATCTGAGGGCTTTTTCAAAAAGTGCAAATCAAAAAAAAAAACCAAATGAAAAGAGAGAGAAAACCCGGGATCCAGGAGCGAGAGAGAGGAGGGAAGAGGGGGGAAAAAAAAATAATAATAATTAAAAAAAAAAGAGTTTTAAGCTGGATCCCCCCTTCAAAATAAAAGAGGCGGAGGAGGAGGGGAGGAGAGGGAGGCCCGTGGGGTGCGGAGCCTCACATGGGGCTGCGGGGGCAGCGGGTCCCGCCGCGCCCGGCGGGTCTCGGGCGGCTCCCGCGGCTCGGGCCGAGCGGGGCGGCAGCGGCAGCAGCAGCAGGAGGAGGAGGAGGAGGAGGAGCAGGATCCGGCTGAAAGTCTTTTGGCGGAGAGAGGGAGGAGGGAGCGGGGAGAGCCGGCGGTGCGAGCTCGCAGCGGGGCAGCCCGCGGCTCTGTCCGTGTCCTCGGCGGGATCCGGGCGGGCGGCGGGCGGCGAGTCCCGGGGGACCCGCAGCACCACCAGCAGCAGCAGCAGCAGCAGCAGGGCAGGCCCGCTCGGTGTGCCGGCCGGTCCGTCTGTCGGTCGGTCGGTCGGTCCGTCCGCCGGGAGCGGGAGGGGAGCGGGGGGTGCCCGGGGTGCGCAGCGCCTTCTCGCCGTGTCCTCCCGCTCGCTCCGCAGGGCAAAGGCGGTGCCGGCGGTGGGGTGGGCTGGGGTGGGGGGCAGAGGGGTGGGTGCGGGGTGCGCGCTCAGTGCTGGCGGGCCGGTCCCCCGCTCCTCCGCGCCGCCGCCGCCGCCGGTGCCGCCCTGGGGAGCAGAGGAGCCGCTGCCGCCGCTGCCGCCGCCGCGGCCATTTTGTCGCTGACTGAGGGAGCGAGTGAGGCAGGGCGGGAGGGAGGGAGGGGAGGGGAGGGGAGGGGGGGAGTGACGGAGCCCCCGCCAGGCAGCGCCGCTCCGCGGGGCGGCTCCGCGCGCGCGCGCACACACACACACCGCGCACGCGCACGCACAACCACCGCCACCGCCACCGCCGGCAGGAAGTGGTGCGCGCGCACCGGCACAGAGACAGGCAGGCAGACACACACACACACACACACACACACACACACACACAGAGACAGACACACAGACAGACAGATAGACAGACAGACAGACACGCACATACATACATACATAGAGACCACGTGACGCGGGCGGGGGGGACCAGCTCCCCCACACACACACATAACCCCCCCGATATGCAAATGAGCGCGCCGGCCGCAGCCAAACAGCGCCGAGCGCGCGCGCGCGGCCACGCCCCCTTCCCTATTGGCCACGCCCCGCCGCCGCCGCGCCCCTGCCGGCGCGTTCCCGCGGAGGGCGCGCGCTCGCCCCGCGCACTGCTGGGGGGGTGTGGGGGGGGGGTCGGTGTCGGGACTGGGACAGGGATGAGGATCGGGACTGGGACCGGGACAGGGACAGGGATCGGGATCGGGACTGGGACTGGGACTGGGACAGGAACAGGGACAGGGATCGGGATCGGGACAGGGATCGAGATCAGGATCGGGACTGGGGCCGGGACAGGGATCGGGATCGGGACTGGGACCGGGACAGGGATCGGGATGGGGACAGGGATCAGGATCGGGACTGGGACCGGGACAGGGACAGGGATCGGGATCGGGATCGGGACAGGGACAGGGATCGGGACAGGGACAGAGACAGGGATCGGGATGGGGACAGGGATCAGGATGGGACAGGGACAGGGATCACGATCGGGATGGAAGGGGAAAGGGAAAGGGAAAGAGGGAGAGCTGTGCTGTACAACCCCCCCGCCCCATTCCTCCGAAAGGGGCGTAAAGGGACTTCACCCCCAACCCCCTGCGAATGGATCGCAGGCGGGATCGGGATCGGGGGGGAAAGGGAAAGAGGGAGAGCTGTGTTGTGTGCCCCCCCCCTCCCCCGCTCCTCTGAAAGGGGTGTAGAGGGGCTTCACCCCCCCAGCCCCTGTGAATGGGTGTCGGTGCATTCACACCCCCCCATTTCGCGGGGACGGGGGGAACGGGACAGCTGTGCTTCCCCCCTGCCAAAGGGGTGCAGAGGGGCTGTACCCCGTCCCCAAAGGGTTGTAGAGGGGCTGTGTGCCCCCAAAGGGGTGTGGAGGGGCTGTACCCCATCCCCAAAGGGGTGCAAAGGGGCTGTGCACCCCCAAAAGGGTGCAGAGGGGCTGTACCCCGTCCCAAAAGGGTTGTAGAGGGGCTGTGTGCTCCCAAAGGGGTGCAGAGGGGCTGTACCCCATCCTAAAAGGGTTGTAGAGGAGCTGTGTGCCCCCAAAGGGGTGCAGAGGGGCTTCACACACGGGCAGAGTTCGGTGCATTCCCCCCTCCCCTGCAGACCCCTCCACTGGGGTGAGAGGGGCAGACACAATAGGAGAGCTGTGCCCCCCACCCTCAGATGGGTGCAGTGGGGTTTCACACGCACACATGTTGGTCAGCAGGGAGGAGAGGGGAAAAGGGAGTGGGAAACACCATCCTGCTGCACCCCGAGGTGTCAACAGCCCCCCTCTTGTCCTTTCCAGCATCCTTTGCCTTAAACACACATCCGTCTGGCTGTATCTGTACTCTGGCATGTGCACCTGTACCCTACATGTACACCTGTACCCTACATGCATACATGCACCCTACATGTATATATGCACCTTACATGCACACATGCATGGCTGTGTGTGCCAGCAGGTACACCCAAGTGTAGGTGTGCACTTCATGTGCAGGAATACACCTGGGTTACACTCGAGGTGTATCTATAGATACAGCCCAGCCCTCCACGACAAGCTCCTGCATGGCTCCACTGGGCTCTTGGGTTGTTGGAGGGGATCCCCATCCTACCCAGGTGCCTCCAAAAATAATTCCAATGTTTTAAGTGAACTCACAGCTAAGCAAGCAGGGGAACTGCCAGGAATTGTGCACCTCGGAGAGGGGAGATGGAAATACCACCCTTCAGAAGGATTGGTTTGCCCACTGCAATAACCACGTTAACTGAGGAGAAAGTCAGGATCTGGTCTCAAAATGCCAGGAGAAGAGTGGAATGCAAAAATGAGTCATTTTTGCTCAAAATTGTTGTGTCTGGGTCTCTCAGCAGATTCTCCCTGGTTTTCTCTCCTCTCCCCCATCTGCAGCGAACGTTTTGGGAACTGCAAGGAAATCCAGAGCCTGAATCTTTATTTGCTCAGGCCATTCCACTTAAATCTGAATTGAATGTGGGTTACAGAGCAGAGCTGTTACTGCTGACAGTGGGATCGCACCCGCAGCAGGGCACGGGGGGTAAGAGAAGTACAGCCTCAGTATGATTCCTGTTGGGATTTGTGATGCCAGCCCCAAAGCCACCCTGTGCCAGCCCCTGGGCAAGCGGCATCAGGAGCCCAGAGCCCCTTGACCACTGGAGGGAGCCCATATTGTGCCAGAATGCAACAGAAATACTACGGGGAAGACAAAAAAAAAATTTTACTAAAATATGAAATATCAAATCATTGTAGTCAGAACAAAGTGTCTTCTCCAGGTCAGAACATGATCTATAGCAATGTAAAATGTTATAAAAATCAGATTTAAATGTCCCACTGTACTTCACCGGCACAAAGAAAGGAAAAAATATTAAGAACAAGGTGCTTTTTTTTTTTTTCCCCCTCCCCATCGTGTTTTGAGCGTCAGTCTGGCACCTTTCACTGGGAGGAAATTCATATACCACGATGGTGGCAGACCTGGCTTGGAGGGAAAATGTCCTTGTGCCATCCCAAGAGGTGGCACAGCTCCAGCTTGCTCTCCTTGCTTAAATGTAGGTCAGCACCTATAGATTCCTTCCCACACCCGCCCTGGAGCAGCAGCAGCTCCCACACTGCTGCTTTCAAAAGAGATTTTGCTCTCCTGATGAACCAACCACCCCAAAGAAGCAGAGCAGAAGAAGCCACATATCCTGCATATGGCACAAGCATCCTCATGTACCTACAAGAGGCTGCCCTGCACCAGAAACTCTGCTTGGCAATTGCACGGAGGAATGTTCCTGGTTCCTTAAATTATGTGTTGTGAACGTGGAAATATTTGTAATTCAAAACACACTTCTAACACACAAATATTTCTGGCTCCGCAGAGTGATGCCAAGTTGCTGGAGACCCTGAAATGTCAAAATGGAATAAAACTGAAAGTGATTTGTGTACTAATCTGTTTTCTTGGCCCTGGCAAAATTACCATCAAAAGTGTGATGTAACCACAGCCACACAGACACAGAGAGCCCGTTGTGTTTGATACCCGTGTTTTAAAATACTGCCCTTAACAGGTAAAAATGCATTCTAATAAACCTTTCCTGTCTTACCTAAGCTCTTTTACCATTCAATACAGGGCTTTATGCAATGCAAATTTGGTACTTTTTCACCCTGCTTTGGTCTGCCACTGGGGTTTTGCCCTCCTGCTGCCCTGGCTATGCTTTTTGGACACTCACAGAGATCCTGGGAGCTCACACAGATCCCAGGTGCATTTGCACTTTGTAGGAGCTGATGACTGTTGTCACCACGTACATCTGTCCCCAACAGCCCTCTCTGCCTGAGCTGACAGGACCCTGGTGGGGCACAGGTTTCTCCTTGGGCTGTGTTTCCCAGAGCTGCTCTGCACAGCCACTGCTGCCTTTGAACCTTCTCCTTCCCCCCAGCACTCAGGTAGTCTTTTTCAGTCACACATGAGTAAGAACAGATGTGAGCTGGTGTGAAGGGGAGGAAAAGGGACATATGATGCCACCGGTTCAGTGCTCGCAGAGCAGGAGGAATTCCTGTGCTTGCACCGCTGCCTTGTAAACCTCCAATTTCCCAATCCTGGGAAAAGGCTGTGACCAAAATATTCACAGGGTGCTAGGCATGCTGAATGGATGGGTATGAGCACAGAGAGCCAGGAACTCACACAGATAACAGCATTTTCTTTGCTGGGAGTGACAAAGCTAAGCTAAACAGAGCTCTTCACACATTCAGGGCTGTGTTGGGGTGGCTCAACCACACCAAGGCAAAATATTCCTCCACTGTAGACTTGACACCTCTTGCTTATTTTTCTGTCATCCAACCAAGTACAAAAGTGGGTCAGAATAGTCACCAAGCACTTCTTACCAAGTGATAATGAGCACACACCAAGCTAATCTCACAGCCTTAAGGAGAATCCAGTCTCCAATGCTGAGCAGGATTTCCCAGAGCCCACACAAAATGAAGCTGCACCTCCAAGATGATGCTCCAAGGCAGGATGGGCAGGATTGTGTTGGGAAACCAGGATCAAGGATAACAAGGGCTTTTCCAAGGAGGTTATGGATGTATGAGATGTTTGCATGGAGTCCTTTTCCTCCAGAAGATGCAAACACATCCTTCCTGGTCACCCTACCAACAAACTGTGTTTTTAGAGTGAACACTTAAATAGAAAGAATCAGAGAATCAAAGAATCTTAGAATTGTTAAGGTTGGAAAACACCTCTCAGATCTCTGAGTCCAACCGTTTATGAACAATACTGAACTTACATAATCATTTTGTTAATGGAAAAATTCACTTTAATAACTAACGTTTCCCTCCCCACATTTCCATCTCACTTGTTGGGATCATGCCCTGCTCTGAGGCATCCACATTGGGGTGGTAGTGCCCAGTTATGAAATGTCCTCTCTATGGCACTGACCCAGAGCAGAAAAGGCTCCTGAAAACCTGGTACCCAGTGGTCCTCCTGATCTCTGGCACAGACATTTCACATCAGCAAACCCACCACGACAAGCATCATCACAGGAGACTGACAGCTCACCTCTTACCCCTAGGTTGGATGAGCTGGTTCTCCTTTTTTTTTTTTGTGTAATAACCAAATACTTCAAACACTTGCCCAGAAAACACAACATCTGGATTCAATTCCCTCCCCAACCTGAGAGTCTCTAACCTGTATTTCCCACGAGAGACATGTAGCACGATGCTAAACAGTGATCTGGTAAGGGGGAAAACAAGGTGTTTTTTATTCTTGCTCTCCAAGCAGAGCTATTGTACAAACAAGAACACAAGTGTCCTGAGGCCAAAAAGCAAGCAAGAAGCACATGACTCCCTACACCGCTTGCCACAGCACACAGCAGTGGTGATAACATGTTCTGCTTGTTATCAATAGCTGTTTAACAATAAATACATAATCTGCCCTGAACAGAGGGGGCAGAGCCCAGGACTTGCTTACCCTATAGTTAACCCTATAGCTTACTTTCAGGGAGATGAACAAATGGTTTAAAGGTTGTAACCTGTAAATGCCCACTTTGGGTTAAGTCTATAGGCTGGAGCAGTCTGCAGAGGTGCAAATTTCCTGTTGTGCTTCTGAGAATAAAAGTATTGCCATTAATCCGTTCCTTTTGCTCTGTTCTCTACCTGCACGGGCATCATTTACTGGTATGAGTGGGCTGGAACAAGCAGAGGGAAGACACAGGCTGTTCCAGTGGCACAGACAGTGCTCATCACCCAGGCATGGCTGCAGATGGTACAGAAAACACACTGCTGAGTGTGCAAACCCCCAGTGAAATACTGGAGTTGTCACCTCTGGCACTGGCAGCCTCACAGGGGCACCAAGCCAAGTGTCCATAATAAAAATCCTGCAGCAGAAAGGGAAAAAACCCTGATTACCCAATATTTCAATGAACTGGGAGGAAGGTGCCAGCATTTCTTTGCTGAAAAGGCCTTTCAGGAAAGGATTTTCCGAGTCTCCCTCAGCTTGTTGATTTTTATCTTCACCCCACACGGAGCCTCATGCATGTATGGGAAGCACTGGAGCTGTTTTCATGATGTGCCCAAAACTCAAGATGGTTTTGGTTTTCCTACCTGCTCACAAGTCTCTTAATCCCAGTGGAAATAAAGCAGAGTTGGAGACAGGCCACAAAAAGGTTAATTTGCTCTATTTACCAGTCTGGCCTTTTCTGACAGGGACAGCTCAAACAGCTGCACCCAAGAAACACCCAAGGCATGAAAATTCTTCTGAGACAAGTGGCAGGGAGGAGAATATCTTCTAGCACCCCACCAGCTCTCAAAGCAGCAGTGAAAGAACTTGCAAACACCTAAGTAAATAAAAAACCCCAAGTCCTCAGGCCAGCCATTGCTCTCACACCACCTCCACAGTGCCTGTGGTGACATCCCAACACCATTTCCTGAGGACAAACAGCAGCCTTTTGCAGCAGAACTTCATAATATATGTCAGACCTCTAATGCTGGCAGTGGAACAAACCAGCACAGCTGACTTGAGCCTCCAACATTTCTGTTAGAGGACTCCTTTATATCACATGTGCTAAGTGTGGGCATCACCCTCCTGCCAACAGCTCCTAATCCTGGGAGCCCTTCAGGGCAAAGGATGGCAGAATGGCAAATGCTTATGGCAGAATGGCAAATGCTTATGGCTGCAGCTTGTTTCTGAGCAGTTGCTGGGCCAGCAACTTCAGTGTTCAAGGTAAAGTGAGTTATTATAGCCCAAATGGGGGAGACAAAAATAAGTTTCTTGGGCAGTTTTCATGAGACCTTGGTGGTGGATGCAATGGTAAAAGAGTTTTTCCCAATGTCCTGGCTAATCGTCATGGGAATAATTTGATGTCTCTCAAATCTTCCCATATTTTCAGAGGGCCATAATATCCACCTCTTCCTTTCTTTGATTCAGCTGGGGATTGTTGCTGCTGCCTTTCATCTCCTTGGTGGCAGAAAACATTCTGAAGGAGATTGATGCCAGAATAATGTACATTTATTGCCTGCCTTGAGATCTTTGGGTGAAAATGCTCTGATGTGATGACTGTTATTCGGCACAGACTTACCAGGTATCAACACTTCGGGTTGGATTGTACCTAGGGCAGCTTCTGTATTCCTGACAGAGCTGATATGACTTATCCCTGGGGTGAGGAGGTGGGAGAGAAAGAATTGCTTGTGACAGATACTAGTCATGTTGCTTAATGAAGTTTTGCAAGGTGTTCAGAGACAGCAGGATGGGGTCAAATCAGGGAAGGTCACATCGCTGGAAGCCGCAGTCCTGAGTCAAGACCTGTCTTCTCCCCAGAGCCCATCACTCTGCTCCCAACCCGGCTGGCGGAGCTGCTCAGATTGCAAAGAATTTATTGACACCCACCCACCATCCCTAAAGTTTTATGGCAATATAGATCCATTAGAAATCCATTTTACAGAGGTATTAAAATAATGAAGGTGAGAATTAAGAGAGCAGCACGCTCCTTGGAAAACCCACTGATCATAATATACTGCTTTAAAGAAAGTTATTGTGCAGTCCCCTTAAAGAAAGTTATCAATTAGTCACTGTATCAGACATGGGAGAATTGTTCCCTGAAGAGGATTTTAGGAGGAAAGCCATTGACTAAGTGATGAATTTATCACTAGGGGTTGCATGGCTCCATGGACTAAGATGACATGGCACAGAGGACTCAGAGAGCAGACTGGTGACCCTGGAGAGGTTTGGGAAGTCAAAGGCATTGGTGCAGGTTGAAATGCCCATGCTGCTCCCAGGCAGGGTGACAGCAGGTGAGGAGAGAGACATGACACCTATGGGGTGGATCAGAGCTCTTACACATCCAGTAAGCTCTGGGCACTGGGCAGACAATCCTGCAGCTGCCTGTACCTGCTGTGGTGTTGGCTTGGGATTTCCACTTCATGCTCTCCTTCCCCCAGGGCTTTCCATACCACCATAATGTTCTGTGTAAAATGAAAGTGCTGAGGATTTTCTGATACAGATGTCCCATTGAAAACAGGGGCATCAGAGATGATGTCAAACAGGCACTGGTGGGATCTGAGTAGGGAGATTTGTCCACCCCTGCAGCTGAGCTATGAAATGCCCTGGGGCAAGCCAGCAGACAGCAAAAGCTGAAGTCAAAGTACAAAAATCTGGCATTCACTGAGGCCAGGGGGAAGAGTGTAAAGTTACACTTTTATACCCTGCAAGTTTTCTTGCTTTCTGCTCTGCTCACACTCCCTTGGCTCTGCAGCACACATGTTCAATGGATGGATGTGCCAATAGACTCCCCCCATCCCAGCTAAAATCCTCCTTCTGTGTTGGCTACAAGGATTAAGTTTTTCCTCATGTGTTTTTTCATAATTTCTCCTGGAGGCACTGGGAGAATACAGGATTTCCCTACAGGAACTTGCTGTGTCCATGCTGATGCTGTCATGGTGAAGGAACTAAGTGATCTGGCCACTGGGGGATGTTCCTTTCCCCTACAGACATCCCCTCTGCAATGTGCTGCAGGATGCTCAAGGATACCTGTCCTACGTGGCTCCTTCAGCTCAGATAACTGAAGTTGAGCAGAGGAAGGAGCCACTGGGAAATGGCTTTTCTCTGTGGACAATCATCATCTGGTAATGCCACATCTACACAGGAGAAGCACACATGAGCCTGTTTCCATCTGAGCAGTCTGGGGAAGGCAGCACAAAAGAAAAAGGGTTTTAATATGAAAGGGTTGTGAACGTTGTCTGGACTTGGGGGAAATCTCAGTATTTCCATGTAATTGGAATAAACTTGCAAAACGCTTTGTTTTGATCCCAGTCATCCCTGGAGGTATTTAAAAGCTGTGTAGCTGTGGTGCTGAGGGACGTGGTCTAGAGGTGGTTTTGGCAGTGCTGTGTTAACGGTTGGACTTGATGATCTGAAAGGTCTTTTCCAAACCAAATGATTCTGCGACCCTATAAATCTATGTTTCTCAATGCAAAGGCGTTTTGTGAGCCCAAATCTGCCCTCCTTTATTGCTGCATGGCTGAAAGGGCTCCTGGGGTGACCATGGCAGTCACCCACTGCCCACACCTCTCTAGGCTCAGCTGAGAAGCTCAGCAAAGCCCTGACAAATTGCCAAGCTCTCCTGAGATAAATAATCACAAACAAAAATATTTGTGTTTACTGTGGGGATTTGTCTGTGCATAATTATGCATTAGTCATTACCAGGACTACAGGAGAGTTTTACACATGTAAATATGTTCAGTTAATTAGACAGGACTGCTTTTGGTTTGTTTCTTCTCTGCAGTCTGATCCTGAAGTCATCAAACACTCTTGGATCACGAGTCAGGTTGAACAAGATACGTGAGGAAAACAGCTCGCTCTCTCCCTCCTCGTAATGCAGCTCTGGGTATCGATATATATTCCTTTAAAATACTTCTTGTAGCTTTTCTGTTACAGCCTCGAGGTACTTCACACGATGCAGCACAACCTTCACACTGTTCCTCTCATGTACATGTTTCAAGGGGAGATCAGATGGATTTCTCAGGTAATACAATATAAGACATTATATTCTTCTGAAACATTTTTAAGTGCAGCAGCTTTTAGTAATCTTCTAGCATCTTCTCCAATGTATGACAAAGTCTATTAGTGTCATTTGCATGAGAAGTACACAATAAATCATTCATGCACAGTTTAGTACAGGTTAAGTGTAACAGCCTAACTGTGATTTTCTATAAGAAAATCAGAGCAGCTCATCAGTTGGTGTAAATCAGCAGTGCTCCATCAAAGCCACTGAGTCACACCAACTAATCACTTGGCCCAGGGGAAAGATTCAGGGGAAAAAAGCAGCAGGGAAGAGCACGATTCCTACCACACTGGAAGGACTTTCTTCTGAAAGCCTAAAACCTTTCCAAAGAAAATCCCCAGGCTGTGGGGCCAGGACAGCCTGGCTGGTCCAAGGCTCTGCTGTGGGCAGGCTCCTGGAGGGTGAGGAGTGTTCTGGGGAGCCAGCCCGGAGCAGGGCCAGGGAGCTCTGCGGGAAACCTTGGGCTTGATCCAGCCCCAAGGGTGAGAAAAAGATCAAATTCCCCAAGAACCTGCAGCTGTCATTTGGGCAAAAGCAAAAGCCTTGAACAACAGCAAAACTCGTTCCAGCCCCTCTATGGCGAAGGGGTTGAACTAGATGAGGTTTAAGGTCCCTTCCAACCCAAATCATTCTGTGATTCCATGATGTAAGACCATCTGGTGTCCATTTACCTATTTCCATTTCACAGGTTGGTTATTCTCCACATTTGGACCACTGACCCTATTTGTAATGGGAGGAGGTGCTACCTGTCCCGGGTGCAGCACAGCAAAACCCCCTTGGCAGATGTCAGGGAGATGCCCCTCTTGGGTGGGAAAGGACCATCCTTCTGCACCCAGCCTGGTCCCTTAACTCTGGAAGGGAAAGGAAATTCCTTTGCAGTGATGTGGAATTTGTCACCGGCTCTGGAAAGGGGCCATGTGGGCACGAGAGGAGTGAAGGGGTCCCGGGAGGGGGGTGGTTAGGGCATTGCACTGGAAAAAAATCCACATTATCTTTCACCAGCAGTGATAACTTATTGTTTGGCTGCGGGCACAGGCACTGAGCGGTTCAGCTTTGCCAAGGCAGGAGGTGAACACAAGCACAGGTTTGCTCAAAGATGAAGATCTTTCTCCTCTCCTCCTCCTGTTTTTTTTTTCTCTCTCTGTTTTTCGGTCTGGTTCTTGTTCTCGCTGCGGCAGCGTGTGGGACAGAGGCTCATTGTTCCCACTGCTCAGGAAACACGCCGCAGGACTGATCTTATTAGAGCTGGGGCCATGCCCGGGCCAGCCGGAGAGGAGCCGCAGGCACATCCTCGGGGGGCACATCGTGGGGGCACATCATTGGGGGCACATCCTCGGGGTGGGATCAGAGGCAGAGCCAACCCATGCTGCCCACTGCCCTGGGTCACTGTGGGCACTTGGGCTTAATTTCTGGCTGCAGATACAGGGCTTTGCTTGTGCTCAGTGCCTGTGAATCAAGCACTGAGAAGCTCAAGTTGAACAGTGAAAATGAAGGTGAAAATGCAGAATGCCGAGTCCAGGACCTCAGGGGTGCTGCCAGGAGTGGCAATACTGTGATGGCAAGGGATAGGCATAAACTGCTCAGTGATTTTGGACTTCATTTGTCAAAAGAAATCATGCTCCTGCAGTCATGCTGTCTCTTTCTTCCTACTGTCCCACTCTCATTCTGGAACACAATATTTACTGTGCTTGACAGAGAAGTCATGAAGATGTTTAGATCCTACAAATTTTGATGTAGGGGGTAAAAAAGACTAGAGTAGGGTCTGCCTGAAGTGCAGAGTGACACTCCCTGGCTGTGCTCCTGGTTGGACTGACAGTCAGTCAGGCTGATCAAGATGCATCTTCTAAATGCTCAGGTACCAGAAGAAAGTTGCACGATCCCAGGCTATTTATTTGTTACTTATAAAGAACATAATTTTGAATGCACTGGCTAAATAAGGATTAATTGTGTTAAAAATCCAGGTTAACGAGCGCTGTAAGGAGTTGTCTTGAGGGAAATAAAAGGGAACAAAAAAAAAAATCTTGGGCACTAATGGTTAGAGCAAAGCCCTGACGTTAGAAGGACTTTGTCTCAGTGGAAGCGAGTTACTCATCTTTTCCAGAAGATACATGCATGCATTGCAAAATGTTTATTTTGTACTCTCTGAAGTGGTTAATCTACATGCAAAGCAATGAAAAGGTGCCTTATTAGGCTAATTGCTAATAAAAAAAAAAAAAAGAGAGAGAAAAGAAAAAAACAGAACCACTGTGAGCAAATATTTAAAAACAGATGCAGAAGGCTGTGAAAACAAACACAATCTCATTTTTCCATGAAGTTTTCCCACCAGAAATCAGGCAGTTCAAAGAGACGTCCGGTTAATACGGTACCTCCAGGCTCCCGGCACTGGAGCTGTTCATTAGCCGCTCCGTAATTCTGTGATGCAGAACTGGATTAATGGAAAGGTGACTGGGAAGCCACCGAGGGACCTGCTAATGATACTGCTTCGTCCTTAGAGAAGTCCTCTCTAGCCTTGCCCACGTGCGGCAAAACACACACCATCAGGATACAATGCCACATTATCACAAGAAAACACTTTGGAGAGGGGAAGAAGATGTCATCGCCGAGTGGTGCTGGGAACTGGCGAAACCCAAGATGGAAAAATAATTGCATGCATGTTTTTTAATACAACAGGATTCCCCCAAGCTCATTAAAGCAGATGGAAGTTTTAAAACCTGTATTACTTTAAAAATTAATTTACAGCTGTGGGGCTTGGTGGCCCAGAGAACATTAAAATGATAAATCTGGAAAGGTGATGTGAGCAGAAAGGAGGATTACTTTGGTCACAACATGGCCTCATGCAACTGGGAAGGGGAGATGCTACCGTTTTGTTGCTGCCTGGTGGTTTCCTCTGCTGTGCCATTTCTGGGTTTAACCCAGATTTTAAAATGTTGTAACAAACCATTAAAATTTCCTCCCGAATGATGCGTAAGCCAGAAACGATCTTGGTGCCTCTCTGCCTCATTAGACACTGGCTGACGTGGCGAGCGAGGTGATCCAGCCCAATGTCTGCGCTCTGGGCTGCAGGAGAGCCCCGTCAAGGCTGGACATCCACACCAGTTCATGGCACTGGCTCATGCCACTGGCCCATTGCCCCTTCAGGGGTCCCGCCGTGCTCCCCCTGCCCCAGCGGGATGGCCTCAGCAATGCCCTAATTCCCCTGCTCCGAAGACAAGCCGTGCCTGTCTGAAACCACAGCAGCGTGGCGGCGTGCCCGGGGGCCGGATGGGGGGGCAGCCACTCGTACCACTCCAGGCATGCCGAGTCAGTGCCAGGCAGGGAATCCTGCGCCCTGCACAGCCATCACCCTCCGCTGGGACACCCCTGGCTGCGGGGAAGGGTCATGGGCAGAGTGGTGGGGCGAAGCGAGGCAGCTCCGCCGAGCTCCGTGGCGGATGGACTGTCTTTTTCCTGTGGGATTCCAAGTACGGGGTGCGTTAGGTACCGCAGAACAAAGGCTGGAGGCAGGTTGTGTTCAGCTCACACCAGCTACCTCTGCTTGCTGGGAAGAAAGGAGCCCTTTGTTTGGAAACAGCAGCTACTCCCACCAAACCACGCGCGGGGCTCTGCGTGTGCAGAACCCCGTGTTTACATACAGGAGTGGTTTGGCACGACACGGTACCTGTGCCCCCACTCCCTGGTTCCCTCCCACCCCCACAGGTATGTGCGAGGCACAGGGAGCACTTCCCTGTTGTCCAGAGGTTTGAGTGTGTGGCCAGGGATGAAATCTCATCCCTGCTTTTGCACAGCCCTGCAGGGCCCACGTCCATGCACAAAACACAGCTGGTGTGACCGCAGGTGCTGCCTGCCCCTGCCTGCCCTCCAGCCACCAAAACCCATGCCAGGCTCACAGCCAGCCCACACCAACACAGACCTGCATCTGCAGTGCCAGGCTCAGTGCTGGCCCCAGGAATCACAGCCATGGATGAGGCTGAGCTCATGCACATCCCCATCTCCAGCATCACGCCACTGCTGTACCGAGGATTTCCTGTGTCAAGGCAATTCCTCCCTGCAGAGAGTGTTACTGGGACCCCCGGGCTGTGCCCAGAGGCACAGTGAGACCCAGAGCTTCAGCAGACCCCATTATCAGAGGGGGCAAGGGGCAGCCCTCGATCACACACCCTTCCCGCAGCCTCTCTGCTGCTGCGTTTATTATAACATGCTTCTCGTTTCCTTCTCTCACCCAACAAATTAACTTTAACAGTAAATTAACTTTATTCTGCTGCTGGTCAGCCTGTGAAGTGGGAGCGAGGCGGATTTTCCCCCTGGCCGTTCCGGGAGGCCCCGCTCCTGGCCAGCAGCTCCGTGACTCACAGGCTTTCAGGCTGCCTATTGAAGGACCTGGAGCCCGAACAAAGCCCCCATTCACTCCCGGGCTCTGCTAGTTTTTCTTTGAGCCCTCACTGCTTTATTTTTATTCTTTCCCAAACACTGTTGGCTAATTTCATTGACAAAATTCATAACTTGGGGTTGGAGAGCTCGCTCTATTCATCTACGAGCGCTGGGGGATTTTGTTTTTCTTTTCCATGCTGCCCGTCTTGCCTCTTTCTCCGAATCACCCTGAAGCCAGTTTCCAGCCTGGGGATGGAGCAAAGGGTCACAGCCCTGCACGGAGTTTAGGTGCTCCTCAGTTTTTGGATGGAGAAGAAAAAGCACCACGATAAGATCTGAACCCGAACCAAGAGGGTGATGCTGGGGTCAGCATGGACTGGACTGAAATCCTGCACTACAGACCTGAGTGACCCCTTGGAGTACACAGCAAACATTTAAAAATACAAGCCTGTTTAACTTTTATATCTACAATACTCTGCATCGAGTCCAGTTAATTGCAGCTCTTTAAAAACATCTGCATTTCATAAAGGACTAACTTTTCTTCCCCTCAGGCTGCCCCTCCTGAGACATCCCTCTCCAGGCTGCTGGGTTACACAGTAATTACAATCCACAAGTACCTGACATCACCACCAAGTGCAGTGCATTATGGTTTCAAAAACAAGAGAAATAATATTGCTCAAGATGGGCCTGAGCCAAAATCCCAGCTACAAACACCATCTTTTTTTTTTCTGGCAGAGTTGAGAGCTGGAGCCCTGCGTGGCAGCCAGGGCCCCTGTGGAAATGTCACAGGCACCGAACGGAGGAGTCACTTTGTGCTTTGGTAAGACAGAGGACATTTCTCCTGCCTGCTGACCCGCAGGGGTTTAAATACGTGCAAGCAGAGAGCAGCGATGTCATGAAATCAGCAAAGACCTCACACAAAAGCTGTGCTGGAGGTTAGAACTGGCATTAGCCAGAGCCAGCCTCTGCCCCAGAAACAGCTCTGCCCTTTTGCTCTCCCAGGGCATCACTTGGGAGACCTGCAGCCCCACTGCCACCTCTGCCCCAGAGCCACAGCCCCCTTGTCCCATCCGGTCCACTGCACACGAGGGACCCGGTGCCAGAATTTGGCAGACCATCATTTTGGGCAGGGGTGTTGGCTGGACCCAAAGCAGCTCCAGTGGTGGGAGCAGGAAGCACCCCAGGCAGCTGCCTGTGCTGTCAGCACCAGCCCTGCACCAGCACAGGCAAACACCTCGGGGAGTCTGCTCTGGGGAAGGCACTGATGTCAGTGCAAGATGCTGTGGGTCTGTTCCCTCCCTTCCAGCTCGCAGGAGGCAGGATATGCCTCGCAACATGTTATATAGATACATACAAACATACACACATAATATATACACATCATTTAGTTTATGGCCACCAAAGTGCACTCAGCTGGTACCTAAAGCAAAGTCCTTAATGGTGTTTTATGCAGTAAATCCCTTCCCTCCTCCTCTCCAGCGGCAAAGGCTGGTTCTAGAGGGAGTGCAGGGCTGGAGCATCAGCCCCCTAACCTGTGGGAACATCCCCCATGACCCACAGCCTTCCTGCTTTGCTAAGCTCTCGAGGCCAGGTCTCTTTTCTTGTTCTTTTATTGGCTTGTTTCCCTGCAGAGAGGCAGTGGTTGGAGGAGAAAGAGTGTGTTTTTGGGTCCACAGAGCAAGCAATTTACTTTTTGAGGTTGTTTGCCAAAACCACATTCCTGCTTCAGCTTCCAGTCCAAGCAGAGGGGAGTCTGAGATCAGAAAGGAGAGTCATGGGCTGATTTTGCTCAATCGCTTGTGCTCTCTTTGCCTTGTGTGAGAGCTGAGCTCACTCAAGGCTCGAGGCATCCTCTGCACCTTCACATCTGAGCAACAAGCAGGGAAAGCAAAAACCACAGGATTTCCTCTGCAGTCAGCAATACCCAATAAATTCACAGCAAGAGCAAGCCTTTAAAAGAAAAAAAATAAAACTAAAAATCCCCTAAACCAAACATTTTATCCTTTCCTGGTCTAATTGGGGAATAAACTTAACATCTAATTTTAAGGATGAAGTGAAAAGAAATGGGATAAAAGCAAGTTGAGCCAAGCTCTGCACCCAGCCGTGATCACAGGCAGCAGGCTGGGTCTGTATCTCCAGAGGAACCAGTAGCTCTGCCTGTCAAGCTCCAAGTCAGGGGGGCTGTGACAGGAATCAGGCCCTTTGCTCTCCAACAAAGCCAGGGGGAGGTGGGTGCCTGTCATCACCAGAACCTCCAAAGCTTGGAGAATGCTGTGCAGCCTCAGCTGGGAACTGCTGTGTGCTGGGAAGGGCTGGAGCATGGTGGGCACTGGGTGTGGGGGGCTGAGCTCCATCTCCCTTACCTGGGATGCAGCTCCACTCAGCTTCATGGGATGATTCTTGGGTGATAACTTATACACTGTCCCTTGAACACAAAGTAGCTTTAAGAGTGCCTTGGATGGGCATCAGATGACTTTGCACGTGTGAAAGGATGCTCTGGTAATGCAGAGATATAAATGCTACTGCCTTGCACCCATAGGGTGCCCTGCCCAGTTTCCCAGGTCCTCGGGTTTGGTGTCACTGAAACAATCCCCAGGGAGAAGTGGCACAGCCCCGGAGTGTGGGGACCTTGCTGACAGCCAGCCACCCCTGGCAGGTCCCCCCTCAGCTTTGCAACCCTCCCAAAGGTGGTCTGCAGTTCCCAAAGTGGGAGTGATTCCTTAAGAAAAGATGAGAAGCCTGGGCTTGCTTATCTTTAAAGAGCAGTTAGCAAAAATAAAGCTGCTTTTGAGACCTGCTTCTGCTTTCCTCTCTTTCACTTCCACAAATCACCCCCTCCACCTCTGCCACCTCCAGAGCAGCCTGGCCATGTGGCTGAGCATCCTGGGGTGCTGGTCACCCTCTTGTTTTTGGGTGTTATATCACAGCAAAGACATTGGCGCTGCTCTTAGGGGGGTTTTCCATATACATGATAACTCTGGGTCCTGTAGGGAGGTGATGCAAAGTCCCATGGATGGGACAAACAGGGTCCTGGCACTCTGGTCCATCCTCTGAAAGAGCTGTTGGCCCTTTTCACCAGCAGTGCTGGGGCTTATCCATAAATTAAGTCTCTTGGCTAATTGTTTTCTCTCCCTATTGCCCTTCTCTTCTCACACCTATAGTTCTTCCATCCTGTGTGTCTGATTTGGTGTCAGGACCCCAAGACCCCAACCTCTCCCTCTGCATGGGCTGCACAGACATCCATGGGTTGCACCAGCTCTTGTTCAGCCAGGAGCATCCCAGAAAAGCCTGGTGATGCAGCAGGAAAGCTCCTCTCTCCCTCTCAGAAAGCCAAAATGCCATCCTTCCCATGGGCACTAAACCAGCTCTGGGCTCACGCTTCCCACTTAACACGCAGTTTCCCAGTGCCCAGCCTGGGGTTCCCCCTCATTTCCACAGTGACACAGGGACAGGGGGCACAGCCCGACTTGGCAGGCTGTCATGTCTTTAGGGCAAATACATCCTTCAGTGGGAAGAAAAAGGATTTGTCTGTAAAGGATTTGTCTTTCTACAAGCAGAAGAGAGATATTTATTTTAAAAAAAAAAAAAGAAAAAGGCTTATAATATACCACAATACCTTCCTCCCTCACCAAAGGTCAAACTTAGATCCAATTTCAGTCAGGAGGGAGACGTCTGTCAGACAAGCACTAATCACTATTTAGTATTCATATTCACCTATTAGAAGCTCCATGCTGTAAACATGTCTATGAATTAACAAGGCATCTGGCCTCTCTTATACAATATGAGCAGCTTGGATCATAAAGTGTCTGCAGAAAATAAAAAGTGCCTTCCATCTGTCTCTCCCAAATATCACTGCTATCACCAAAGCAAACAGACCGGCTCTTCCAAAGCACCGCCGTCCCCCTCCCCCAGAACGTGTTAGTCAAACAAAAACAAGCGTTTCACGGAGAGCACTTGACAGATCTGAAACGACTCCGAGGAGCCAGGCGCAAATTAAGAACTGGGGAAAAATTAGCTGCAAGATAACTGGGGGAAAGAAAAAAAAAAAAGCTTCCTTGATAACAAAGTCTCTTCTTAGCCCTCTGAGTAATTACCCACAGCGATGCCAACGCCATGGGAAGGTCAGCACTGCCCTGCAGAAGATGCACGGGCACTTCAGGACCTGTGCCAGGGCAGAGCCACCGTGGGATTGCTGTCCCCTGCTTTTACACCTCTGCAGTACTGCATGATCGTGGTGACTCTTGGAAGGGCCAGAGACTCATCTCAGTCCTGCTGCATGGAAAAGGCAAAGCCCGGCTTGCCTTGAGCCATCAGAACAGCCCTGGGCAAAGGCCATGTGCCTGACTGCCAGGGGACAGCTCAGCTCCAGTGATGCCATCATAGCAGACTGACTGCAAGCCCCATCCCAGGTCCATGGGCTCTGTTTGCCCTCCAAATCAGAGCAATTTGGCTCATCGCTCTGCTCCCTGGCTGTCTGTGTGGAATACAGGAGAGCTAAAGGTGGGTAACTTGTGCCTGTTCCCAACCTGCAGGGAGATGGACAGTTCCAGAGGAGCTGTGCCAGCACAGGATATCAAAGCAGGCTGTTGGAACTGAATGGGAACTGCCCTGATGGCTGTGGGAGAGAAGGGCTGGAGCAGCCCCCGGAGTGGTCCCCCATGGGTCAGTGAGGGCTGCGGGGGCAGCCAGAGGAATCAGTGTCACAACTGGGGCAGGAGACCTCTCATCCCCTCAATATCCAGCCACTCCCCTCATCTCCGTGTTCCCCCCATGTCCCTGCCTTTCCTCCTCTGGTTTCCCAGCCCACTCCAGCTTTCAGCTCTGGTGCTTCCCAAAGAAACCCATCTGCTGGTAAATAGGGTGGCTTTCTGCTGTCTTAGCTCCTGCCAAGGACTGGATGGACCTTAGGGCAAAGCCAGGACCTGGAGCAGGGATGTCATCACTTTTGGGGGCACCTGCTCATCCAAGTGGCTCCGGGGTCCCCAGGACACCCCTCATGCCCTGGTTAAAGCTGGTGGCCTTAAACCCACTCAGGCTCCTCTGTCTCAAGGGAAGGGACGGTCTGCTCTAAACCCTGGCTTTGTTTTCTGAAGATAGATTTAAACCAAGGGGAAGGAAGAATTAGGTTCATAAATCAGGCGGGCCTGAGAAAGAGGCATGAAAAATGAATGAACTGAGCACGTGTGTGAGTGCTGCCACCCCGACCTGCTCCACTGGCACAGCCCACCCGGGGCTGGGAGTCCCCAGCCGAGCCCTCCCCATGGCACCCAGCTCACCACCTCTGCTCCAGGCAGACCTGTTGGCTCTCTGTGGTTGTTGCCTTTTCCCCAGTTCACATCCACACAGAAAGCACCCCACTTGGCTTTAAACTTGAGCTGACAGGGGTATCACGGGCTGGGCAGGCTCCAATCCATGTGCTCAGCAACGCCAGGCTCTGCCTTGCTCCTCTTCCCATTCCACGTTTAAACAATGCTTTTAAACTCTTTGGATTGCATGAGATGTTTAAGCATAAGTAGAGGGGAGCAGAGGGAAGTCACGGCTTTCTGGAAGCGGTTCTCATGTCCACCACACACATGGATGACAGAAAGAAGAAAACCAGGAGGCTTCCAGACCTCCCAGCTGCAGACATCTGAGGAGTTGGCTGTATCCAGTGAGCCTCTCTCAGCTCCCTCTCTGGCCAAGTAGCTGTTCCTATAACAGTGATGCAGGGTCTATCCCCTCCTATGCTCCCCCTGGGAGAGCATCTCTCTGGCAATGGGGCTGAAACAACCTGGCTTGGTGATGAACTGAGACACCAGGAGGGGAATCTGCACCTCTGCCACGGGGTTTTGGTGTGTCAGGTCCACAACGTGCAGAGCTAATTTGGGTCAATGAGAAACTCTCCCAATTTGCAGGTCTGAGTGCACTGGGGGTTGTGTACACAAATACTTGCACTTTGCAAAGCAAAAAGGCCCCAGCCAACCCAACCCAGCGTGGCTGCAGCTGCTGTGCTGGGACATGACAAAGCAGGTTCTGAAAATACCCACCTGAGTCATTTGCCATGCAAATAATTCAAAGAAATAATTCAACCCAGGACTTAGCAAGAAATGGTGGGAGAGTGGCTGAGAGACAGCCCAGAGCAGCTGGCCTGGAGCTGGAGAAGGTGGGAAGGAGGGACAAGGAAGAGTAAAGACGGGGAAATTTGGGTTTGCCTTCCTGTAGGATGACCTTAAGTGGCCCCATGTGGGGAACCAGGAGACTGGAGAAAGGTCTCACTGAGCATCACCATTCAGAACATCACCAGAATCCTTCATAATATCCTTCCACTGGTGAAAAGCTTCTGAAATATCTGTGTTTTCCTTGCCATAGGGATTTACCTGCCTCTGCTATACCATGTTAACCACTTGCACTGCTGCAACAATCTGACACACAAGATTCCCAGCCAGCTCCAGGGCTAGGACAGCAGCTCTGCAGTCCCACAGAACCCAGAACAGGAGCAGCTGCTTTTCACAGCTCTGGGGCCCAAGGCTGCCCTCAGCCACACTGCTGCCTGACCCCAGGCCCAGGCCACCAAAATCAATAGGGAACTTGTCACTGGCCCCAGCAGGGACACGATCAGGCTCTGCATGCACAGGGAAACCCTTTGGGCAGGAAAGCTAATTTAAGAGGAGCTCATCTCCTTGTGTTTAGAGACATGGAGCAAGGAAAAAGCATGACAGATTTTGGTATATTTTAACTAAATTATTGTCCACTGAGGATTGAGCCAAGACCACAAACATTATTTCACTTTCTAGCGAGGTTGCAGTGATGAATGTGGGTTTCAAAGGGGAAAAGCTGTGTGGTTCTTATTTCTAATCTTGAGTCATTTCAAACTCCTTTGAAGGCTGAACATCTCAGTACATGGCTGCCAAAACAAAGACTCCCTTTCCTCAGCAAGGCATGTAGGTCTGCAGGTAAATGCAGCAAAGCTTAAACCACACATATCAAAATGCAACAGAATTTCACACTGGGCTCTGTTAAAAATATTCTGTTTAATTGATTTTTTAAAAAAATCTATTATGCTGCTCTAGGCATGGCTATTGATCTGCAGTGCTGGAGAAGTAATGAAGAAGCCTTCAAATCAATAAGGCCAAAGTATATCTCAAACTGTATCTGCTCCACCAGCACAACAGGGATGTGGCCAGTGAAATTCCCCAGTTGGGGCCCGGAGTATGAACAAACCTGTTCTGATGACTGCGGAGATTTATTTCTATTGGCATAAACATAACTAATGAAACCTCGACGACTCTTCACTTCCCTGAAAGCTGATAATATATCGTGGTGCTCACAATGAAATGAGCAAGAACACGTTTGCAAAGGAAGAAAAAACCCAACTCCCTCAACTGTGAGCTGTATTTTCTTCGTGGTGCCCTTGATTCTCCTCCACCCCCTTCCCCCAGCCAGGGTAATATTTCTTCTTGGAGCTCTGGTAAGGGTTTTAACAAGGCTTTTTTAAGTCTCCAAGGCTGGAGTTTTAGGTTTTCTTTTATCCCTCACTGTCAGGATGGAGTAGGTAGGCAGCTAAAATCACAGGCTGATAATATTGTTTGGGGCTAACAGCCTTATCTTATCTTGTTCGTATTATTCATATTACCTCACATAAGCCACCTGGGGTCGAACACAAGCAAGATCCAGGGAAGTGACCTCATTACAGTTCAGGTGCCTATTTACTGTAATAAGAACAGCTGGACTAACACAGCCACACTTTGAACTTGGCTGGCACTTTCCATCTGAGGCTTTGACTCCATTCCTTTCACACTTCACAGCACAGAGGAATGGAGGAGCTGGAGTTAATCAGCACCACCACTTTTCCTCCAAAAGGCCTGGGATTACAGAAGGGTTTTGCCCGCTGGCCATGGAAGGGTTTTGGAAGGCTGAGCACCCAGCTGAGCCCCCAGGCACAGGCTGCACCCCCAGAGATGGGAATGCTTGGATGCCTTGCTAAAGATCCCCCACTGATGGTGAAGAGCTGCTCAAAATGCAATCAGCACTTCATTTCTCAACTAAAGCTCATGTTGGAGAGATCTGTTGGTTTTGCTTTTCTAACCCAAACAGCCAAAGCCACAGATCCAGCACAGGTTTGCCCCTGCATAAGGGTTTGCTCCTGTCCAGCTCGGGCGCTGAGGTTGGCAGGAATTCAGGCAGGTTTCCATCAGCAGAGCCCTGTCTGGGGTGAGAGATAACACTGCCTAAATTAGCCAGAGTCCAGAGGGATGGCATTGGTGGCACCTCTGGGGGCAGCCCCAGCAGCACAGGTGCCACACTGGGTCCAGCTGAGGACCGTGACAGTCACTGAACACTTCATTCGGTTCCAACCAGCAAATTAATCTAATTTTTTTCTTTTTTTAAAAAAAAAAAAGGAATCTCCGAAGTTTAAAAATATGGTAATGCAATTAGTGGCTTTGGCAGGCTAATGAAGCCACTTTAAACCCTTGCAAAAATACCATTAAAAGAGAATGCTTAAGAGCCTCTTCAAACTTTCCAAAATGAGAAGTACGTTCGTATTCAGAAGATGCCAATCTAGTCTCCTTTCTCCAAGGTTCAAGATTAATTAGGGACTTGTTTAGTGCATGAATGAGGAAACAAATGAACTCTTGGATCACAGAGCACTGGAACCAATTTTTTAATCATTTTTTTTCTTTACAATTACATTCCTATCAAGAAAGTCTTCATTAGACTTTCTGTCACGAGGCCACATCATGTCAGGTAACTATTACAAGCACTTGGCTTTCACCCAAGGACTGAACAATATGAGTTTTCTGAGAAATAAATATATGTGATATATATTTAACGCTGTATTTTCTCATTAAAATGTTATTGCATTTTCCTAATAAATACATACAACCTTTCCTCCAAAACTCCTTCAAAACAAATGATTTAGAAATGACCAACAATATCTTCCCTTTTTCAAAGTCAGCCTGGTTATTTAGAGATTACCTTTGAGAAGTACATTAATGCCTGATAAAAGAAGTGCTGTACAAAAGAATGAGATTACTGAGGTAAGGAATAATAGATGGGAAGAGAAAAAATTTGTTTGAGACTAATTGTTAAAAGAATGGGTTTTGCATATTTAGTGAAGAGAAAGTGAAAAATAAACTGCTCTTTTTTTTCCAGTAAGTTACAACCTGCCCTGAAGATTGGAGGGACTGCTTTGCCTAATCCTGTCTGGAAAGAGATGCTGAGTTGGATCAAAACTGTACCAAAATTCAGGCATTTTCTGCTCCAGCCCTACTTCTGCTCACAGTGAGGATCAGCTGAGAGAACTCACTCCTCGTCGCACCCTTACCCACACACTAGGCTTGTTTTGATGTTGAAAACGTCTTTAGGAAAAAGAATAAAACACTAAAATAGATTCGTTTGCAGAAAAATACTGCTGTAGTCATGTGAAGAAAGGGAACCAAAACTGTAACCAGGCTGAGTTGCAAAGCACAGACACACACCACAGTGAGAGCAGATGCCAAAGACACTGTTTCTCCACTGCTGGTTATAAGATTTTACTTATTAAAGAGTTTAATTGCATTCAAAAGGCAGGTTGCAAAGCCCATGGTGTCAGGAACTCTCTGGGAATGAGAGGTGGCCTTGGCTCAAATGGCTCTCTGGGGGGCCTTGGGCATGCCCAGGTTGCCTCTCATTTTTCTTCTACAAGTGATGAGGAGGATGAAGATTCTCCCTCTAGCCCAAAGCTCGTGCCTCAGGCTGGGTAAGGAACGGGTAATACATACCATGACTGGCAGATCTACTTAGTGCCTTCCATTAGTACCCATTTATCATTATCCAGACCTCTACCAGGGTGCACCGATAATGTTTTCCTAAGTGGAAAGGCAAGGGTATAATTTTCATAGCTGATTTGTTCATTTCTACCTCCCTTCTGTCCTTGGAGCAATTGCAGATTGGATCTACGCTTCCCAGGATGCTCTTCCATGGGCATTTATAAATGAAGGAGCACATCACCTCTTGACCAGTCTCCCTAACCTCATTTCTGCCCGACAGCCTAATAAAGTCCACGCAATGGATACTCCTGATGGAGGGGTCAGGCTGCAACACGGATTGCACTCATTACTTCCTTAGCACAAGCACAATTTGGAGATATATGGGGAGGGGAGGATTTTGCTCAAAGACCCTGAGCACCTGCAGTCTCTTTTCACAGTAACCACGGGCAAGCACAGAAATCCAGGGGTTTTTTTCTCTTACAGAGCACACAGGACATCTCTATAAACCCAGCAGCAGGTGAATCCATACACACCTGAACAGTGGGGAAGGTGCCCTTTTGCAGGTGTCCTACCACCACCAAACCTCCAGCTTTGCTGCAGGGAGCCCTTAGGTGGCTGAAGGACCATAAGTTTTCTTTCAACATCTCTCCTTACATTATTATTACATTAAGCCAAGCGATTGGCTGGGTCCAGTTGTTCATCTTTGACTTTGGGTGAACAGGTCCTGGGTGCTGCAGTACCTGACTGTGCTGTGGTGCCTGCAGCTGGGCACTTCAGTCACTGGTATGACAGTTAATGGCAATAATTTATAGCTCTGTAATCTGTAGTCCCAGGCTGCCAATAACCTAAGAATACAAACCTCTGAATGTACTGATAAGAATGCAGAATAGCATTGCCTGAATGGTGTCTTTGCTGAGTACTTGGCACCTCAGTCAGGCCTGAAGCAGATTCAGAGATCTCACAGACTTCTGCATGTTTGGGTTGCCTTCATACTCCTTTTCCCATCCTTCCTAGTGCTAGTGACACTCATTTTGCGTGGGGGGAAGGTGTTTTTGTCAGGTTCCCATCTTTCCCTGCCATATGCTGTATGCTTACCCAGGGAAGTGGTGGAGTCACCATCCCTGGAAGGATTTAAAAGATGTGCAGATGTGACACTTGAGGACATGGTTTAATGGTGGCCTTGGCAGTGCTGGGTTAATGGCTGGACTTGATGATCTTAAAGATCTAAATGATTCTATGATTGTCTCTGGAGATCCACATCCCAATGGCTCTTAAGTCACTAGAGGGACTCATTTGTTGGACTAAAACCAATTCCTGGGGCTTGGACTGTCTCCAGGGTAAAATTGGCAGGTTGCAGCCTCTGCCCAGGAAATCCCAGGCTTCAAGTCCTATTATTTTCCAGAGCTGACTAGTAAAGGCTCTAAGAGGAAATCTCCTATCTCCCGCCCTTAGCCAGTATTATTAGGCTGTAATGAAGACCACAGATTCAGACTTGCTTGTCTTACCTGCTGGGTAGTTGCTTTATAACTCTTTCTCTTAAAGTAGAGACCAGGTTCTGCATTTTTATTTGTGTTCCATCCTGTCTGAAACTTTCTCTTAACACAGGGTGGAGAGGGGGAAATTCACTCCAAATTGCCAGTGTCCCAAATATCTCCTCAAAAAGGACACTGCAGCTTTCCCCTTTCACATGGCTGCGCTGAGTCTGGTACCACCAAGGGATGCTGATGCTAGAACAGAGTCATTTAATTAGAAGGATAGCCAAAGTTTTCAAAGAAAGGGAAGAAAAAGATGTAGGATGTTGATGGAAGAGTTATGGGATAATAAAGGGCTCTGCCAGCTGCCACTGAGATGTGCAGAGCCCTTGCACAGGTCTCAGCAAGCCACGCTCCAGCGGCCACTTGGTCACGGATCACTTATTTGCATCAAAATAAAGAAATACTTGATTGAAAGACAAGAAGGGGCATGCAAATCTGCCATTCTTCTTGTCCCATTATAGCCCTGGGAGCCTTGAATCAAATTCTGTGCAGCTCTGGAGATGTTTTGCTTTCTTAGGAGCCTGTTTTGCATCTCAGATCCCTCCTTGTCATAAAATATCTGTTTCCATTAAGTAACTGTTTACCTTGTCCCAACAATAACATTGTAAATTGAAAAAGGATCTAAGAAAAGCTGATATTCCCAGTGAGGATGAGGCTGTGTTAACGCTGCAGTTTGGAGATCAGACTCTAAAGACCAGGCAAAGGTGGGTTTTTTTCCAATGCAGATGCATTTTCCTCAGTGCTTTGTGACCACAGTTTTATTCTAAGCTGCCTGGATGGGCAAAGTCTGCACACACCGAGAGAGAAAGGCTGCATTGTGAAGAATAAGACCCAGTGAAGAGGAACTTTGCATTGAAGGTATCAGACATCAATCACCAAAGGGCATGTGCCCAGAATAACCCTAAGGGAGACATCTCTGTTTTGTGCACAGCACCTATTGTCAGTCTCCTGGCATCTTCCAGGGCAGCTTTTTCTCGAGCAAAACCCAGGCTGCCTGACTTTGTCCTTAAAATCTTGGCTCCTGCCTGCTTCAGTGGGAATATCACACGTCTGCTGCCAGGTTTTGCTGGGTCTCACAGTGTTTGATCACACCAGGCATTGGCAGACCTGCTGCAGGTCTGAGCAATGTCAGGGTTTCAACCCTGAGCAACAGCCAGAGAACAGCAAGTCCTGGAAGTGGAGCATGGAAGGAGAATTTGCAAACTGCTGTGGCTTTTGCTCTTTGCAGTTCAGGAATATGGAGGAACATCTACAGCTGGACTCTAAATAACCAGGTTAAGTACCCTCTGCAAATAGACAAAACCTGCTGCCCTGATCCCTGCTGCTCTCATAGCTTTTTAATAGCTTCTGCAATAAAAAACAGTGAGTCCCAAAGGAGCGCTCTCCATTTATTCAGAAAGATGTTGCTAAATTCCTATACACAACATATTCCACTGCTGGAATACGTGCCTCTTCCCCAGCAGCTCTCCTTCCTGCCAGCCAGGTAAAGGCAAGGCATAGAATTATCTGTATAATCTGATTTGGAAGGTTAACTTCCCTGGATCATAAATAAGCAGGGATTTATGAGCATAAAGGTGCGCTACCTAAGGCTTCAAGAGAAAAGCACCACGCACACATCTCCCTTCTCTCTGACTTCTGAAAAAGGGAAAGAAGGATGTGGAGATCCAGAAATTACCATGGCGTAATGGAAGATCCTCAGATAGACTTGGTTTAATTATACAGTTCTATCATTTCCTGAGCGCTCCCCACCCCATTAGGAAATTACGGCAGTAACTCAGTTGATAGATTCGCACTGTGCAAACAGCCACTGGGGCTGCAGGCTCTTGGCTCCCACCTCCTGGCTCCCAGCTCCCATCTCCTTGCTCCCAGCTCCTGGCTCCTGGCATCAGCATCTCTGGAGCACACGGCTCGTGGGGACTGGGGGTCTTCTCCTGGCACAGAGAGGGGGTTTTCTTGCTCAAAGGAACATCCAGTCTCCCTGGTCGGAGGTACAAGACCCTTTACCATATGCTAAAAAATCCCCTATGGCTTCATGCTGGAGGGAGCACTGCAGTTTGGGAAACACCCTGGGGCTGCAGGGTCTGGAGAGCAGGTCAGAGCTGGGCATAAGATTTGTTGCACAATGACAGGAGACAAAGGCTATTAAAGCAAAATGTCACTCACCCAGGAAAAAAAAAATCATTTTTTGCATATTTCTTTTTTGATGAAGGTACAAACGTGCCCGGCTGGAGTTCAGTGACAGAGGCCGTGCCTCTGCTCGAGTGCCCACCCTGTGAGACACAATAGCAGAGGAACTACAGAGGGAAGGAAGGCGTTAAATCAGGTGCCAAATCTCTTCAAACACCACGTTTTCTGTTCAGCCTTTCAGCACTTCACTCATCCTTGGCAGAGGAGCTGACCTGGTCATTTTTCTCTTTTTACTTCTCACCGCCACTTTCCATGGCATTTTCATGAATTAACACAGCAGTGCAGTTTTGTGCTTTAGAGATGTGAAAAAAAAAACAAAAAAACCCTTTCCCTATTTAAATAGAGACATGTGGCAGCTGACATTTCTTGAAAACACTTTGACTCATATTAAGCTTTGTAAGTCCTTTTATTATCTTTAAAGACTAGTTAAAGGGATGTCTATGGCAGCAGGCAAAAGTGAGATAGAGGGGCATGGAGATGTTTCTGGCTCCAGGCTCCATCCCAGCCAGCTCCAGAGCTACTATTGGGACACCCATCACCTCCTCCTGCCCAGAGCAAAGGGGGCTTGTGGGCACAGCAGCTGAAAAAGTGACAAGTCTCATCATCCCCTTCACTACAAAGGGGGCTGAGGAGGGAAGCACGACCAGGGGGTGCTCTGCTCCCTCTTGCTGCCCCTCCAGACCTGTCCGTGGTCACAGCAGCTGGTGCTGAGCCCCTCTGTGTTTGACCCCAGTTTAATTCCCAAGCTCCAAGCAATGCCACAAGCCTTGTCCTCCATGCACTAATAGAGCCAGGACTGCTGAAACCAACCTAAACATCCCCAGGGCTGAAAAACATCTGTAGCTTCCCTAAGTGTTCACTGGACTCCAAAAAGCCACAAAATTAATTATTTTGAGAAAGGGATAAGGAGTGTAAAACCATATCCAAAGGTGGTGACAACTCTGGTGAACAAGCAGAGGTTGGGTGGGCTCAGCCCTGCCCTGAGGGTGAAGCTCTGCATCCCCCCAGCCTCACCACAGTCACACAGGCTGCCAGAAGGAGATGAACCATTGCTGCCTTGGCACAGCCTCGTGTCAACCACTCACACTCACCCTCTGAAAGCTGAGCAGGATGTGGGACAGCAACTCTGCTCTGTCTCTGCCCACACTGGCAGCACTGCCCAGTTCCCTCCACTGACCACTCCTGACCCTCAACATTGTTTTATTATGTTTGTTAAGGTTGCCCAGAGAAGCTGTGGATGCCTCATTCCTGGAAGTATTCAATGAGAGGTTGGATGGCAGCTGTAGCATCATGGTCTAGTGAAGGTGTCCCTGCCCATGGCAGCAGGTTGGACTGAGATGGTCTTTGAGGTCCCTTCCAACCCAAACCATTCTATTCCAAAACCCTGACACTCCCCTTCACATCTAACCCTTACAGCTGTGCTCCCCAGGACAAGGCTACAGTGAAAGCAGGGGACCTGTTGGCTCAAGAAAAGAGAAGTTCAAAGGGTTAGAGGTTAAATAAGAGGAGGAGTCTTAGGAGCATGTGACAATCAAAGGGGAAGCAATGAGGGGAAGGGGATGGTGGAAACACTGGTGAGATGGTGCTTCTCAGCTCCGAGGGGTGTGTTTCACAGAAAGACAAAGTGCTGGTGTGTGGGTGTTGTCTCATTGCACCTACTCATGTAATGAAAATGTCACTGCCAAGCCACACACATCCATATTAGACTAACTCGACCACAAGCGAAGGAAATAAGGCATTTTGCATATCATTGTTTTCGAAAAATAATGAGGAGAAAAAAGAAATCAAGTTTCTATCCTCCTGTATCTATTCTCCCTCCCTCCTTTTGTGGCAGACTCCTGCTGCTCTCGACCCTCCTGCCTGACAGGGGACAGAAATCTGTAGACTCCGGCCCTGAGGCCACAAATAAGGTTGGTGAGGGTGGTGGGGGGTCCCAGACTGGGGGTGTTGTGGTGGCAGCCAGAAGCAGGATGGCAGGCAGCCCCATGGGCAGTGGTCAGACCTCACCCCATGGCTAAGAGGACAGTGTATGTAGGGGACTTCCCAAACACAGCTAGCATGAAGCCCAGGTGTAACAAGACCCAGTGATACAACCCCCAAAATGCTGCCCAAGGGCTTTCCCTGGGCTGAAGGTTTCCTGCCTGGGGGTGCTGGGTGGAAGGTGCTGCTGTCCCAGCTCCAGCACCCACAGCAGGGCAGCTCCAGCCTCATCTAACACCAGCTCCCAAAGGCTGGCGGTTCTAGATTTACCCTTCTCCACTGCACAACAAACCTTCATGGGCATTTCAAGTCAGGCTTTGGTCCAGGGAAATGCCTGCAGACCCCCCATGACCCCACACGGCCTCCCCTGGAGGTGAAGGATGCTGCTCAGGGTAAGGAAAACCTTTCCATGGGGCTCTCCAAATCAAACCTCCCCATAACCACCCGCCCTGGCTTTGCAACAGGATGGCAGCACCAGACCCAATGCCAGCTAAAATCTCTTTGTCAAATGCTGACCTAGTTTATGGGCAGGATATTCGAGGCGACCCCAGCTCCTCGCATGGCCTGCACAGTTCCGAGCACACTGCTGGCATCAACGGCGGCACAAAATGATGAAAGGACACAGATTTCAGCACGAGTTTTCCAAGGGGAACCAATTAAAAATAAAAGAATCAGCAAAACTGTTCAAAGCGTTGTGAAAAATCACTGGGCAATGTCCTTTTAAGAAAAGATCTCACCTTCCTCATGTGCTGGATCCTCGGGCAGCCTCCCTGGCCTATTTAAATGGGCATCAGAGAGACTTGTACAATTAAAATTTAGCTCGGGCCAGGCTGCTAATAAAGTGAGTGGCACCAGGGCTGCCACAGCAGAGGGCCAATGTGGCAGGGCTGGGTGGTGATGTCCATCCCTGTTGTAGACACCACGGAGCTCCTTTCTCCTGGGGAAATCCCCCAGCAAGCAGTGCCTGGGGAAAAAAGTCTGAACCTCAGCATCTCCTCCCTGCACTAAGTGCATGAGGCTTAATGCAGATCTAGGGCCAGGGTTTATTCCAGCATGGGTTTTCTCTCTGCCTGGGTATGGCTTTGGGGGTCCTGCCTGCCCTCCCTCCAGCTCTGCTCTCTTGGAGCAGAGTTATTAATCAGTGCATGTGCACAACCTACAGTTATGATGTCTCTGCAGTGTTAACCATACACAGAGCATCCACCACAGAGAGGTAAGCCAAGATCAAATTAAAGTGGCGCAGGAGTTTTCCCAGACAGAACATTTGTGCACAGCATTGACATCCTGTGTTTGGGAAGCAGCTCCTCTGTGTCCCTGCCCAGGACATGCTCTGCCCCCTCGGCTCTTGCTGAGGGTGTCTCACATCTGGGGCTAGAGGGTCAGCCCTGTCCATAGCTTGGGAAAGATGAGGTGGGATTTACCCAAGGAAGGACAGATATTTTTCCATAGCTTCTGCAGGAGCTGCCATGGAGGGCCAAGCCAGCCTCCCCCCTGGACTAATGACACACCCAGAGCCCAGCAGAGACAGACTTGGGCACAGCTACTGAGTTGTTCCCCCAGTTCCAGCTCCCAGGGCAGCTCATCGGTGGTGTGGTGTCACCTTCAGTACCCCCTGGTACTCTAGTCAGTCGTGACTGTCACCCTGAGCACACCACAATGTGTCCCAAAACCCTGGGAAGCAGATGGGGCTTCCTGCCCCTCCAGCACTGCAGGGTGTCCTGCCAGCCAGGGTTCACCTCCTCCCTGTAATTAGACACTTCTGTGATCACTAAATTCACCACCAGGACATGCCTTGGGGTTTGTTTTTGCTTGTTTTTTTTTTTCTTTTTTTTTTGTGGCAAACCCTTTCTAACCCCATCTGGCATGGGCCTGGAGGTTGGGGTTTCAGGAATGGTTTTTAAATTGCTGCGGAGCTGCGTGTGCCCCATCAGAGCTCCTGAAGGTCTGTGCCCAGGGCAGCGGCTTCAGGTCTCAGCTGGAGCTCAGGAGAGCCCAGCCTGAAGAGACTAAAGCAAATATCTGCAGGGAAATGGCAATTATAACCTCTCCCAGCAGCAGCTCTTTCCTAAGAGGTCCTGACTGCCAGCAGTGCCCTGCCTTTGGCTTTATAGAGGCTCTAGGCATGTCCTGCCTGCCTTCCAAGGAAAGACTAGCCTCCAAAGAACCTGTGGCTTAGGAGCTGTGCCAGGCAGCAGCTGTAAAAAAGGCTAGAGAGGAAAATTAGAGCTTGTCTTTTGTGTCCTTCTAAGGAATTTGCCATAGGCAAAGGGCTTAAGAAATTATTTTATGTGGCTGCTTTCGTTAAAAATTTAAAGTAGCTCAGCTTTTTATTATTTATTTATTGAAATTATTGTTATATATTATTATATTTTATATTATTATCATTATCATCATCATTATTATCATTATTATACATGGAACTGGAAGAGGGGCACGTAACTGGTGGTGACCTGGGGACTGTGATCTGTGTCTGCATTTAGGGACCACCCTTCACCCATCAGGCTCCATGAGGTCCTCGTGGACAAACATGATGGGAGGTGCTGTCATGAAGGGGAGCTCGTAACATTCTCTCCCACTGGAAAAGTTGGCATCCAGCAGCTTTCAGGGCATGGATTTATACCCCAGGATTTATAGCTTATACGAGGATATAAAACCTTATACACAGATTTATACCTCAACCTCAAGACACCGCCAGGATGCAGGAACCATGTGGGACAAAGCCACGGAGACACGACTGCTTGTGAGCCTGTGTGAAGCTCGAGCAGAATGTAACCCCCCCAAACCTCTCCCTTGCTCCACCACAAACATCTCCTGCAGTGGGGGAGCTGCCAAACCTCAGGGGGAGGGGGTTCTGCAGCCTGTTGCTTCGAGGTGAACACCGAAAGTCAAAGGCTTTTGTTGTAAATCTCAGTTTTCGGTTTGTTCAGTGAAGCTGACAGTGCCTGATGGTTCCTGCTCTTGGTTTCTGCCTTAGGGGGTGGGATTTGTTTTGAAATCTGGAGCAAAAATAGCACAACAGCTCTCAAGAAGGCACATGGTGAAGAAGAGGTCATTTTAACAACACAAAAATACTTCCAGCCATTTAAAACCAAATGTTTCTTGCATGCTTGTGGCTTGGAAGAGCAACAGGCGGCCGCACGGGCACCTCTGCGCAGCACATGCGGTACAGACCATTCCCCCCACCCTCGTCTTCTGTGTAAAATCACATCTGACAAATCTAAAGCAAGAGAAAATCAAGACATGACTATGAAGGACAATATCAGGCCAAGCCTGTTAAATTATCTCCCCCTTTTCTGTCATGTCTCATTTGCTACTGAGCTGTCAGCTCCCACCCCCATCAGCCAGCTTCCATCACCCTCCCATTACATTTTCCATCTCCTGGTTTCCCTCTGAGCCAAACCAGAAGGATTCTCCTTAAATGCCTGGAGAGTCACCCTGTCTCTTCTCCTTAAATGCCTTAAATTTACCCTGCTCAGGACACCTCCAAAGATGTGGTCCAGGTTGCTTCCCACACCTTCTGAAGCCGCAGGATGCTGCTGTGTCAGGGGGAAGGGGCAACCCCTCTTTGTCCTGCCCTGGCAAACGCTGCCCTGGCCATACCCACGCTGCTCCCCAAATGCTAATTGCAGCAGCCCTCTAGATTCATCTCTGCCACCCCCTCCCAGGCTGAGGACACCAGCAATGCCATCTCCCGCCTTCCCGGGCATTAATCAAAGGGCATACGAAGGTTTTGATTTATGGTGTGTCCCGGCCTCCAGCAGAGAACACCAGCACACGCCGAGCAGCTACAGGAGAGCCTGGAGAGCCAGCGCTGGGGAGGGCAGGGAGGGGATGCTCGCTGTGCCAGGCACCTCTTCCTCACCTTCCTCCTCTGCTGATGCTCTGCATCCCAGACCCCGCAGTGCTTCCCTTTCTCCCCTTTTCTCTCCTCCCACAGCACAAAAAAACCCCCTGGTGGCAGATACGGAGGAGCAGAGAACTGAATCAAGGAAAAATAAACCACCCTCTGGTTACACAGGAGTAAGGGTGGCTCTTCCATCGGGGACCTCCACCACTGCTCCTCAGCAGGGAAAATGGAATAAAAGCCTTGTGCAGTTCAGCTTTAATTGGCCCTGAGCATGATCACAAGCACATAACATCTGCACCCTCCTGCCCCTCTTCCCGCGGTCCCATCCAGTCCCAGCCGAGCCTCAAGGTCGGCATCACATCGGATTTCCTTCGTGCAGGGACAGGCAATTCCCAGCAAAGCGAACCCTGGGGGGTTTTACACCCTGCGGCTTCAAATCAGCAGGAGCCGCAGCTCGTTCGAAATGGAAATGCGCTGGAAAACAAGCTTCAGGTGGGTTTCAGGAGCGAAACCTCTGCATACGATAGCGATCACGTTTCTTAATGTTAATTTCTTATCTCCCCTCTCCAAAGTCCTTTGCAAGGATTTCATCCTGTTAGAGGAAATCCATCCCCCCGATTTTCCCAGGCTTATAGAAAAGCAAAGTATTGATCCTAATGAGATAACGCTGACAAGAAAATGGCAAGAACCGGTTCTATCTATTTGAAACTAACTCTGTTTTTGACTGGTGGGAAAAATACATGATTATCAATTATCCATGCAGATGGGAGATGTCCGCCTTAGATATCCAGTCTGCTTTTCATGGTAGCCTCCAAATCCAGCTCTCTCTGCATTTCTTTGTGTGTTTCTCTCGGTGTGTTTTATTCTTTCAAAAAAACAAAATACCAAAAAAAAATCCCAAACTGAAAATGGTCACTTATACAAACCAAATCCCAGAACCACCAGCGGTTTCATATTAAAAGAACATTTGGTGGCATTTTAATCTCTGAAGGTAATGTAGATATTTGTCATTTCTGATCTCCCCTTTCTGCAACTGTCCACAGATGACGAGATCCGTGAAATTGCTACTGCCAGGGAGTGAAATGAGAATTAACCTCGTGCCCATCAGCTGCCTCAGCACCACCCTTTCCACGCCAGCCTTGACCATGGCCATGGGAGAGGTGGCTCTTGGGGCTGTTCTGCCGCTCACCCCGTGCTGTCTGACACACCACAGCCCCGTCTTTCTGGATAATAAACTCCCCCGTGTTAACAGATTGCTTTAAATCCAACACTTTCTTTCCCATTCTCATTTGCTTTGCCTTTCATGCTGCTTTCTCATGTATAAAAGGGGAACCGGGGAAAAAAAGGAAGAAAAGACACATGAACACCTGAAAATCCTTTTCATATACCTGCTGCTGCTACCACTCGGTGCTGAATCTGAATAGAAACGGATGGGAGGGAGATGGGGAAGGATGAATAACATTTCATGCCCTGTAGTCAAACATAATTTCAGGCAGGAGACGAGCAGGGACTGGTACGGTGGCTCATCCCGGCAGAGAGCTAATGTGCACTTCAGAGCCCGCTCTTTGAAGACTGGGGTCTAATTTCCAGCCTGCAATTACTGCACTGGAAATAATTTCTCAGAAAATGGGGTCACTTTTTGGGGGTGGGTAGCGTTAGATAAAGAGGGGGGGTTCAGAGTCCAAGCGGAGGGAGGTCCTCTGGGCTTGGGGGTTGGTAGATGTGGCAGTGCGTGCATCCCCTGGACTGCTGGGCACTGCCACTGATCCCCTGGGGAAGGACAGGTTTCAAGTGACTTAGGAGCTGGGACACAGCACTTCTGAGTCCTCCTATTCATGCTGTCAGCTGGAGCTCAGTGGCAGTGACTGGTGGGGGTTGTCCTTGGTGTCCTACAGCCAAGACTTTGACATAGACCTGTGTTTCAGACTCAAAACCTGTGGCTTCCTTTTCCAAAGCTCCAAAAAGTCCATGTTTCTCCTTCTACCAGTGGTGTTGGCCAGGAGCTCAGGGCTTTGCACAGCAACTACGTGGGCTATTTCTGATTTTCAACAGCACTGCCAGGGGCAGGCAAGGGAAGGCCTTTTTGCCTTCCCCATGATAAGCCTGCCAAAAGTAGAATGAAGCAAAATGACAAAGGACATATGGTGTCCCTCAGCAGGGCTGGGGACCCCGCTGGTTGCCGGGCTCAGATTTAAGCCCAAATAAGTGTCTCCAGATGGGATTTGCTGCAATTCTGCTCTGACCCAAACTGACCACGCTCTACAGCTCAGACTTGCAAAGGTTTTAGAGCACCTAAACATGCAAACAGGCACCTGGCAAAGATTTTCAAAAGCAGCTAAGAAGATTAGATGTCCAAGTCCCATTGGGCTCTGAGAATTAGGCATGTAACCTGCTTAGGCGCTTTTGGAAATTCTTTCAGGGATTTAATTGTTTGGGTTGAAACTTTCTGCAGTGAGTGTGTGCCTCTGCAACTGTCCCACAACCACATCCAGCCTCTGCAGCCCAGCTGGTTGTGGGGGTTAGAATGGGGACAAGGACAATGGCAGGACATTTTTGGACAATTTTTCAGACTAATCTTTATTCAGAGCGTGTATATTCATCAGCCATGTGCTTTTCACTGTCCTGAGGAGAAGCTGCACAAAGGTGAGGCAGGAGGCAGGGGTGGCCCACCTGGGTGCTAGAGACTGCCTTGATGCAGAGGTGGGGTTGAGGAAAGAGCCAGGGAGGAGAAGACTGAGACTGACAGGGAGGATGGGGGAAAGGCAGAAGAGGAGGTAGATCAGGGAAAGGAGGAATCAGGCTGAGATGCTGAAGATGCATGAACTGGGATGGGACAGGAGATGCAGAACATGGGACAAGCTGAGGAGGTGACATATTCCAATCAGGCAGATGGGGTCAAGATGGAAAGGGTCAAGACTGCAGGGAAGTGGCATTGTAGCTTATGCCCATTAAATCCTGTAAGCCCTCCTGGGCCTGGAAGGGAGCCCAGGCTTGCTGAGCTCATTGCCAGCAGGGCTGTGCAGCAAAGCCCCTGGCTGGGCAGCCCCCAGAGCTGCTCCTTGTGGGCCTGTGTCACCTCCTCATCCCAGTTTCCCACATCTGCCACCCACAGGAACCCTAAGGATGGGAGACATGACAGCCCAGACAATTTTAAATTATAAAGCACTGCAAAAACCAAAAAGAGACTGTCCTTATAAATAAGTAACCTGCAAAACAAATTGCTCTCCTCTCCCCCTCATGCTTCAGCAGCTGCCAGCAGGCAGGGTGTGTGTGCCAGGAGCTGGGGCACCAGTTCAGGTCTGGGTTGAGTCCCTGTTAATTCAGTGACTCACTCCATGCTTTGGACAATTCTCTTGGCCCCTCTCTGCCTGTCAGAAGGATAAATGCCTCTTCCCACACGAGAGATGTGCTGCAAATTAGATACGCTGGTAGGTGTGCAGACAGCAGCAGGTACATAAGAACAACATACCTCCAGTGCTTTATCACAATCAGATGAGGTTGGAGCCAGCAGAGGAGAGGGCAGTGGCAGAGCCTGTGTGCAGCTCCCAGGGGTCTGGGCTGGTGTGCAGGTTTCAACTGGTGGTGCCCAAACAGAAGTGCCTGAGCTTTGGCCAGGATGAACTTGCAGCAGGGGCTCTCCTGGCATGCATTGGCCCAGCATAACAATGGCTAAAATGGGTTTGAGTTTTATAGCTGAAACTTTGGAGCATTGTGGGCAGCGAGGAATTTGGCTCAACCTGGGATAACACCTTGGCTTTACCTCCTTTTTCTGGTCTCCTTCAGAAGACTGCAAATAACAAACATGGATGGGCTCAGCTGAGCCTGCATGATGGCAGGTGAGGCTGTACCTTCATCCAGACAACACCTTTGCAAGCACTGCAGTGTTGCTGGGGTAGGGGAACCCATATGGGAGCCACCCTGCACATGTTTGCCTATGGAAGGCCCTGAGGATTAGGAATCCCCTTCTAGCTTTTTTATTTCCCTTCTTTTCTTTGGGCTCTGGACAGGGTTCACCCCTAGCTCTCCTTGCCCTCCAGTCCAGCCCAAATAAACCCACCACTGTCCTCCTTCCTTTCTGCAGAGCCTTACTTCGCTGTCAAACCCGGAGTGAATTTATCCTTCTCCACTCCGAGAGCTGCTTGCAGTTCATTAAATGTATTAAAGGTGTTAATGACTTTTTAAAAAAAGACCCAAACTGTCTGATGTTTTTCCAGCTCATTTCCTGCTCCTATCTCCCCAAATCCGGTGGGCAGTAATGACATGTCTGAGGCAGAAAATGGGATTATGATGAACAGAGTGAACAGTGCTGATATGTGGACAACATTAAACATTTCAGATTCTTTCCTTTACCTTTCCCTTCTGCAGGTATCTTATAAGCACATGCTCCTTGCACAGAGCTGAGCTGTGGCCTCCTGAAGGAAGCCAGAGGAGAGATGAAGTAAAGCTTTGTGCAAACAGGAATTTTGACAAGAAATCAGTTTATCTGATCAGAAGTAACATGTTGGATAAAGCCACATTTCCCCCCCTCTGTAAAATACTGCTGGGGTGGTCATGGCTTGTCCTTCCACAGACAGATGCTGCAAATATAATATGAGGGGCCATCCAGGACTGCATCTTCAAGACTCAGATGGTTTTGTATTTTAATAAACAAAAGTGGGGAGAAAAGGCAAAGTTGTGCCTCTGTTTGGCCAGAGGTTGGGTGATTCACCCACAGTTACCCAGCAGAAAGAGGGATTCAACCTAAATCTTCCAAGCTGCTGGAATTAAGTTTCAAGCTGTGTAACTTTTGCTCCAAAGGCACTTTAGAAGGAAAATCAATACTTTCCCAAGGGGGGAATAGTCAAACCCACCCTCATTCAGCGAGCCTGCATTTTTGTGTATTTTGCAAAGCCTGGAAGTAAGTACCTTCCTGACGACTACAGCACTAAGGGAAGGAGAAGATTTTTCTGGAGTTGTGTTTTTGCCTGTGAAATGTGTGTCTGGATGAGGGAGAAAATTATAGAAAACAGCTGGGAGTTTTAGCAGAAAAATGTATTGACTATGGTGAGCATATGATTATCAAAGGTTCATAACTCAGACAAATCAAACCCAATTTCTTTCAGAACAATGAGAAGCACTCCTTAACAGCAGCTCTTCCTTGGCTAAATTTCATCTTTTGGAAATGACACCCTGCAAGTACTTCTCATATAACAATAACACAAAAAAGATTTCTTATACTGTCTTGCCTACTGCAGCCAACCAAACTGCCCTTGCCCAAATATTCCAAATATTCAGCTTTGTAGAGAAACGCCAAAGTGCAAAACTTCAGCTTGCCCAAGAGATGAATGTGTGGAAAAATTAGGTGAAAATTCAGGCACAGGGCTTGGGGGGAGCCACATTCCTTGTCTAGCCAGTCCCAGCTCTCTGCAGGCTCCTACACTTGTTCCAGCTCATGGTTATGACTTTCAACTCTTTAGAGAGACAACCATTAAAACCAACATGCCAATCTGTTTGGCACTGGGCATGTTTGAATCGTGATCCATTTGCCTTCCAGGTACCAGCATGACAAACAGCAGCAAATGGAAAAACTGGGTAATAAATAGAGAAGCAGTGGTGCTGCACTGTGGGGCAGTGGGGATCCAGCTCTGCTGTCCACCTTTTCCAGGGCAAGGAAAAGGGCTTGGAAAATTGGCACAGAGACCCTTCCCTGGGGCCAGTCTTCCCCACCATCACAGCCCCAGGCTGCCCATCTCAGTTATTTTCCCTGCCTGGCCCATATCCCATAGTTTTCTGGAGTTCAGAGGGAGTGATGGAAGACCACGCTCAGCCCTGAGCCAGCCTGGGGCTGGTGGCCAGCCCTGGGCAGGAGCTGGGTGCTGCACAGCCAGCCTGGAGCAGCAGCAGCTTCATCCCATTTTTGGTGGTGATTCCCAGGTCATTTCAAAGCTCAGAGGTCACAGTCAAGGACCTCAAACTGCACCAAAGCTGGTGAAAACACGATCTTCATTCTCAGCAAAGAGAAACCACCAGATTTCCCATGGCTCCAGCTGCCAAGGTCCTTTTCAATACATGTGCACTGGAGAGGGTGCAGTGCAATGTGCCCTGAACATCATCCCTGTGCTCCCACAAGGACCAAGGAGGAGAATAAAGGCTGAGGGAGCTCAGCTGAAGCCCTCAAGGGTAGGAGCACAAGCGATGCTGCTGCTCCCCAGGCTGGTACTTGCTGCACCCTCCACTGGCGTGTCAGACCCCATCCTGTGGTGAGAACCAGGCTGGTCTCAGCCCTCAACACATTCACTCAGCCAAGCCATTCCTGGGAGAAAAATTAAGCAAATACTCCAAGGCTTGCTACACCAGGCAAATAAATGACTCACTGAAATTAAACAAAAATAAGAGAGTTTTCTCCCTGCTTTCTTCATCTTCCCCTCTTCCCCTCCCCACGAATACAACCACGATTAGGGTTTTAAAAAGCACTTGCTCTTAAATGTGGGAGGAAGATTGCCTGAGCTCTCATGCGTTCACTGCTATATTGTATTGTTGCTGCTTTTAACATGTTTCGCTCAGTTAAATAGTAACTGATGACAGCTACACACTTAAATCCTTTGGTGTTTTTATCATGGATTTTATATATATCTCTTATAAAGAACAGCACACTGCAAGGCCTCTTACCATATCAAAAACAACAAAAAAGCACCCTATTTTTGTGTAAGGTATCAAAGCAATAACGCGTGCCCATGCAGCAGAGCCAGCCTATCAGAGGTTTATCGGGTTTTATTGGCCTTGGGCAACTCTGCACATGACGGTCTTTAGAGTGACATGGAATTTATTAAACTTTTCCACAGCCTGACAGTCTTCTCCCAGCTCGTCCCCACCCCCAAGCTCTTTTCTTTTGAAAAATGATTTCTGCCAATCTTGTGCTTTTAACGTTTTTTTTTCCCCACTCTTTTTTCCCCCCTTCTCCTTTTTTTTTTTTTTTTTTTTTTTTTAATCGCTGCTTTCTGGGGTATGGCTCCTCAAGCATCTGTTTAAAGAACACCATTAAGGTCCCACTGTAACAACACCAACAAAAAAAAAACCACAGAGAGAGGAGCAGAGCAGCAGCCGAGCAGCCCATTACTGCCTGGTTCAGCCTTATTGCACTACATTACTCGATATGACAAGCTCTGCATACATATCACACACACCAAGGGTTTTTTCCCTTTTCCTGGATAGCCTAATTTAGGCTTTGTGTGGTGCCCTGCAATAAATTTAATCTTTCAGACAATAACCCGTCTCCTTCAGCTGCCTGTCCCTTCATAACCCAGCGCCAATAAAGCATCGCCGCCACTTGCCACTTGCCATCACCACAGAGGATCCTCTGGGTGATGCCAGCCCGTGCTGACAGGGTTAAGGTGCTGTCAGGGTTTCCATGAGGCTGCAGTGCCCTCCCTCTTTTCCCTGTCTCCCCAAATCCCTGTCTTTTCAGCTCTTTGCATCTCGGCTGCAAACATCTCCAGCAGCCCGAGCCTCTGGCTGTGTGTTGGCGTGTTCCACGCGTGCAGCAGGCGGTACTGTCTGCACACACCAGTTCCACTTCACATGTGTGTGTTTACAAGCTTGTTTGGTCCCATCTCCCTTCCTGGTGAACGAAGGGAGCACATCCCAAATTTGGCTGCAGGCTGGAAACAGCTGCAGATGGTTTGCAGGCTCTGCTCAGCTGGTGGGTTGGTGCTGGTGCTCTCCTGTTCCCAGGAATGAAGACTTCTGCTTCTGGCCAACTTGGCAAGTTGGCACCTACCTGGAGCTGCTTCCAGCTCTGGGGCCCCCAGCAAAAGAAGGACATGGAGCTGCTGGAGCAAGTCCAGAGGAGGCCACAAAGCTGCTCTAAGGGCTGGAGCACCTCTCTTCTGGAGACAGGCTGGGAGAGCTGGGGGTGTTCAGCTTGGAGAAAAGAAGGCTCCAGTGAGACCTGAGAGCCCCTTCCAGAGCTTAAAGGGGCTCCAAGAGAGCTGGATAAGGTTGTTTGACAAGAGCCTGGATGGACAGGACAAGGAGTAATGGCTTTAAACTGAAAACACTGCTTATCTCCTCTTAAATCTTACACTCAATCTCCAGCATTATCATCATCTCCCCGTGTTCGTTATTACCCCTTATGACCAGCAATATGCTAACTGCTGCACAGCTCTCTGTAGGTCCTGCCCTAATCAGATGGCAATCTAATTTCTAAATAATATCATTAGAAATAAGTACATTCCCTAAGCAGAGTGCACTGCAAACGCTGCCCTTGCACCTTACATCTCCAACTGATGGGAAAGGAGCCCCACTCAGGGCTGTGTCTGGCTGCTGACATCTTTCCTAAAAGAGATTTCCCCACCCCTTCTCTCTCAAGGGAGCTCCTTAGCACTGCCTGTGCAACCAACCCAATTGCTGGCAGGAGGAGAGCAGGGCACAAAGTGATGTTTCCTCTGAAAAACACGGAGAAAACAGTTTGCTCATCCAGGAGGCAGAGCTCATCCAGGAGCAGGAGGCAGAGCTTGAGCTCAGGCTCAGTCTTCAGGCACCAGGACCAGGCTGCTGCTGCCACTCCTCAGAGGAATTCACTATGCACAGTTTCTCTGCAGTTTGCCATCAGGCCCCAAGGCCAGGGAGCCCTGGGGACACAGGTCAGCATGGCAGGTATTGCACTCTGGCAGCTCAGTGTGCTTGTGATACCTGTCACTGATTTTCTATACTGGCCCCTGGATGGGGCTTGTTACTGGCCCTAAGTCCCAGGAGGAGTAGGGGTGTGGGTGTGGGAGACTGACATCACCTGGGGAAAACATCATGAATTATATCAGCATCCTTTTCCATGTAACAATCCTGCTGGCTTCCAAGGGTGGATTCTGCCTCCCCCCCACTGCAGACACAGAGAAGTATCTACATCCGTACTCATCAGCACAACTGCCTTTAGGAAAATGAGCACTTTTAAAGCACAATCCATCTGACCTATTTTCTGACATGCACCTTAGGATGAGCTGAATTGTGCACTAGCACTGGCTGGCAGCTGCACAGGGAATGTGGAAGGAAAGCTCAGTTGACGATCCGGGTGTTGTAACCCAGGAATCCATCTCAGCTTCTACGCAGAAGCCACTGCCAAAATCTTATTTACTACACTCGTGCTCTTCCACTAAAATCCAGCTGTCTCACCTTCAGCACTTCACTTGTCTGCTTCTCAGGAGAGATGAAGGTGATGCTTAGAGACAAAGCCCATCTTGAGGGTGGCTGGCCAAGATGAAAAAGAGAGAGCTGAGAAGGGGAATAGATGATGGTGTGCAAGCCTGGAGCCATAGAGGTTTTCACCTCATATGATGCCATCCCTGTGCTGGTGTTGCAAGTCCAGAACATGAATACAAAGAGCAATGCAGCCCTTTAGCTGACCTACAACAGTTATTCCCAAAAAAATCCGCCAGGTATGAAGAACACAGCCCCCTTGGATTCAAAAAGCAAATGCAGAAGTGACAGTAAGTGGCAACCCAGAGCTGCAGAATCTGCATGAAGCAATAAAGCAGAAGATACTCCTGAGAGCTTGTCTTCCTGCAGAAGAAAACATACAGTGCTCAACTGGGTAGCTGAGCAAAAAGAGAAATACATACAGCAGCATCATTAGGATGTAAATAAGTCCAAGGAGCCAGCACACTGCTGTGTAGCAGCAGCTTCAAATGAAGATCGCACATTTTTCACCAAGCTACAAAACAAAATTAGGAAGATAGAAAATAACCTCCCGTATTTGTGCCATTTCCATGGATTCATGAGTTTGACAGTAGCAAGCAGAGAAACAACCCTTCCTGGCAGGAAAACGAGTGCTGCTCCCTGGCAGGCCATAATGACACTTTGCAGGGACCATGTGACATGGATGCTTTCCTGCCCAGGCCAGTCCCTGTCTATGCAGTGCCGTGACTTTTCTCGCAGTGTTACATTTCCGTGATTAAAATAGGCACTAATGGAACAACCCCAGATTTAGTACAGAGGGTTTATGTCTGAGATGCTTTTATCAAACAGAAAGGAGCTGACGCTGCTTCTGGGTGAGATGTGTGGGTGATTTTGGTGCCCTGAGGGCCCTGAGATTGGGAGCAGAGCCTTGCACAGCCCCTCCAGCACTGCAGAGGTACATCTGATCATGTAGAGGGTCCTGTGCCTGTGCATTCTCACTGAATGCCTGTGTTATCCCCAGACCAGTGTTTGCTGGATGATGGGATCTTCCCACCAAGCCCTGAGCCCAGCTCTCTGTCCCTGCTGGGGTGTGGGCAGACACATCCTTCTGCTTGGACAGGCACCAGCTGGAGAGGGTAAGGACAGATTTGCCTGGAGAAGGGCTGTTCAGGGTCTCTTGCTCTTCTAAGGGGTCTCCAATGAAGCCTGTAAATGGCACATAGAGAAGCAGACAAAGGGGATGGTTCTACCTGCACCAGCTAGTTCTGTTTGGGAGCTGCTTGCCCAAAGATGCTGCACACGCTGAGACATTGCACCATTTTAGAGGAGATGGGATGTTTAATGAAACCTGAACACATGAAGAGGAGTTCAGGTGGATCAAGGAGAAGGGAAATAACAGCTACAGTGCAATCACCTCACACAGGCAATGACTGACAATGGACTGGACTTGTCTCATCAATCATCCTAAGGAAATGGAGGTTCCCTCAAGATCCTCATGGAAGTCTCAACCCAAACCATGGATGAGATCTACCCCAGCTTTCCCCACCTTCTGCCTGCAGCCATGTCCCATGGAGGTGGGAACTTCTTGCCCCTGTGGACCCTTTGCAATGTCTCCTCCCAGCCCCCTGCCAGAAGCTGGAATATCAGAGACTGAACTGCCTTGCTACTTAACAGATCTCTCTCCACTATGCATTTCCTTTATTTAATAAAGAAATAAACCAGCATCTCTTTGCCCTGGAGAAGCTTTCAATAAGATGGATAAATATATATAATTAGCCAAGGAGAGAGCAAACTCCAGTGAATACAATACACCCTGTGAGACAACCCTCCATTAAAAGCCTCCTTGTTTAAACTTCAATATTTTAGCAATAATGACAAAGAAACATAGAGAAAAGCATTTATTTTTCGCTTTTCATTTAATCCCATCAAAGGGGTTGATCAGATAATTCCCTGCCAATTTCTCATCCCTTGGATATCCTGTCCCCTCTCCAAAAATTCAGGTTTTCCCAGTTTTTCTTTCTAAGCTAGAGCCTAAAAACCCCTATCGGAGATTTCCTACTTGTGCAGTCTGCAAAGTCTCTCCTTGACCTTCTCATTTTACTAGGCTCCCCTGGAGGATGCACAGTAGAGGAGGCCATGGGGCTGCATCCCCGAGGCACAGCATCCTACCCAGAGGTGTGACACAGGAGCAGTGACATTAACACAAGACACCAGAGGGCTCGCAAAAGGGACCTGGCCAAACCTGCACAGGCTGACAGAGTCCATATGATGCTCTCAGGCACATGGTGTGACTCTCAGGGATGGTCCCATGCATGGCTAAGGGTTGGGCTCGATGATCCGTGAGGGGTCCCTTCCAGCTCAGCATGTTTTGTGATTCCGTGATATGCATATTTATGTACCCCTTTTGCTGATCTGCTTTTCCAGCTTGGCCAGCTGCCACCAAAACAGCCATGCTAAGCAGAGCAGAGGAGAAAAGAAATTCCCCACTCAAGGAGTCATCCTGGTGCTGTGCTTGGTACGAGTGTGCTGAGCCACGGCAGCACAGCATCGCACCCGAGAGGGAGCTGCTCAACACTCTCCTTAAACACCCCATTTCCCGACCTAGAAAATGGGAAGAGCCCACTGCAAAAAGAAACCAAGGGGTGAGAGCGGGAGGGAGGTTTGGCTTTTTGCATTGTTTCCCTCGGAGACAAGATCTGGACTGACTGCAAACACCCGTGTGCTGTGCTCCCGGGGGAACGTGACGCTGAGCTGATTCCTCCTGCCCTGGTAAACAGCGCCGAGCTGCTGATGCAACCTCCAGCTCCTTGTGCTGCAGAGGCCCCAGCCAAGGCTGTGTCATTACCAGCAGCAGCCCTGTTTTTCAGGGCTCTTGTACTGAGCAGATCCAGAATATTTCCCCAGGGAAGAGCCAGTCATTCATTTCCACTGTCTGCTAATTTAAAAATGTGAATCTCCGTTCAATTCTGCGTGCCAGAACTCAGCCCTCGACATTTAGACCAGTGTGAAATTTAAATACAGATGATAGCAATGTTCTCAGGGCACAGCAAGGGGATCAGTTGGTGGAAATGATGCTGCAAAGTCCAAGGGAAAAGAAGGGGATTGGAAATGTATTAATACAGTCCAAATAAAATGTGATATCTGTGGCCCAAGCCTTGGGATGGGTGAGATCCAAATCAGATATAAAGAACCTGAGCCCTTCTAGAGGAAAAGAAGGATGAAAATCAGGGATTCAAAGCTACGAGGACTCTAGATTAAAAACAAAATGTGTGGGTTTTTTTAGAATCTAACATGACAGTCTTGCCACTCTTTCAGAGGACAGACCACAGGTAAGGCTCGTGTCTGTGAAGTCTCAACTCACACAGCCCTCATCAATCCTTTCTTGCCCAGTTCTGGATCTGCTGTACATAGAGAAAAAGGCGATTTATGACATTTTAAGATCTCTATATAATCTCTAAGGGGATTATAATGACCCTAATGAAACAGAAGGATAAGGCCAAATACCCAGTATTTGTCCAAATCTAAATACTGGATCAACTGCAATCCAGAATCAGCGCCCCTCCTCTTTTATCTTAGTATCTTTATTGAGTAAAAAATGAACCAAACACAGCATAAAACACTAAGCCCTTATTAGCTGGATTTCTGGTTTAATTTAGTTTACATTCTGAAGGATTATTCACAAAGTTGCCCTGAAAATACTGCCATTTCCACCATGGTTTATCATTGTTATACTATTGCACAATTACCTGTCATTACAATCAAATTTATATCAGGACAAGAAAATGATTCCTCAGAAATTAAACAGCACTCCCTGGTGGGATAATTCCTTCTCCTGAACTTTCCAATAATGAAAACTGTAAGTAAATTTGCTGTAATTCAGCCCACAAAAGACCCTCTACTGTTAAACCAAATTCTAACGTTTTTCACTAGGACAACGACGACGTTCAGCAAAAACTTCTCAAAGGTACCTAAAGCTGTAAGTGAGTTCCTAGACAAGGTTACAACATCCCTAAGGAAGTCAGGCTCAAAAATCAGACAGCTGAGGTATTTCTGCAAATTCCTTCAAAGCTTATAAAATGAATGGCCTTTTGCGACTTTAGGCAAAGAAATACCTCTGAAAATCTGCCCGTGCACGTCGTCAGCTGTGACTGGAATCCCAGGTGTGGGGTTTTCCTGGACACATCTCCAGGCTTGGCTCACGGGTGCAGATGGGTACATGGACAGCCTGGCCTGAGGCTCATGGTCAGCTGGGTGCCCAGCACTCTCAGGTCACACTTGGTCAAAAAAGACACAGACAATGAGACCTGGAGTGTTTCAGTGAGGAACACCCTTTGTAGCCTTGCTAGGAGTTTATAAACTCTGTAATTTCGCCCTGCTGAAATGAATGCAATGCCTGATTCTCTCACGGTCATTTTCCCGTAGGGATTTTGCAGTGGGCTGAGCACTGGATAAACACCTGAATGCTGTTTACCTTCAGAGATTCATGTCATGAGCTTTAAAAGTTACATGCTTGATTTCAACCTGGTCTTGAAACTTTCTATTAAAATCAAGAGAAATAAGAATCCCCCCAGAGTAATTTCTTTGATTTATCTCTGACTGGGATGAATTGCCCTGTTCCTCCTAATGACTAAAGGCAGTCTACACAACCAGCTCACCTTAATGGCCAAGTTGCTAAATCAATGCAGATGGATGCAGACTAAGGAGCCAAAAAAAGGGATATTACCCCAGCCTGGAATGAGACTACCAAGAGTGGGTTTAGTGCAGACAGCTCCTGGACAAGGAGCCTGTATGGGCCCCCACTTAGGAGCCTACATTTTTTGTCCTTTGGGTGCACCAAAGGTGCTCTAACGAGATAGTCTGCCTTGAAAACCTGACACCCAGGGGGCTGACAGGTTTTTACTATGTTTACATGTTGTTTTATGAAATGCTGCTTTCTGGATCCTTGAATATGCAGCTGTGGGAACACAACCTCTCTGGCCAGACACTGCTGGGCAGCCAGATCCCTGTCTCATCCCTTCTGTGCCTCCACCTGGCACTGGGGCAGATCATTGGAGGGCATCAGGTCATGCACAAAATGCAGAGACAGGCAGTCCTCCTGTGGCATTGCACTGCTGCTGCCCAAATCCCTCTGTGTCTGCATGAGCTGGGGATGAAGAGCAGGTGAACTGACCTCCAGCAAGACAGAGGAAACTATTTTCTGCTCCGAATATTTCCAAGGACAGAAGGTCCTACCCAGCTCAGAGCACTACACTGATTTGGGACCCGTATTTTCAAGGAGCACTGAATGAGGCTCCCTTTGGCAGCACCGAAAACAGAGCTCCTCTGCATGGGAAATAATTTGGGGGAATCCAAACCTAGAGCAAACCAGAAACTGAGACTCACTGCAAAACCCACCACTTCTGCTTCAGACACTCAGCACACATCCTTGCCGTGGCTTTCTCTGACAGAAACACAGAATAAACAGTGTGTTTTAAACATTTAAATAATAATAATAATAATAATAATAATAATAATAAAACCCCAAACATCTAACCCCTACCAAAACAAGACACTCTATTGCACACACTTCTTCCCCTGGGGAGATGATGAAAGGACAAAAAACCACCCCTGTGTGAGAACTGCTGGTCACACTGCTCAAGGTGTTGCAGGAAGGGGCTCTGATGGCCTGTGGTGAATGATCCTGCAGCTCCTGCATTGACCCAGCACATCAGGGTTTTGTACACGTGTGTAGGGACACTGCCCACACATCCATCCATAGCACAGCCTATTTCTAGCACATCACCCAGGCAGTCCAGCTTCAGGAGCTGGATCTCCCCTCACAGAGGGACAGGGTTCCCTGGGAGGGATACACTCTCTCAGCATCCCAGTGACTCCTTGGGCTCCACCTGCACGCTGGGGCAGGAGCAGACCCTTCTCTGACACTGCAGAATTAGAGCAGACCTCATAATCCCCAGCACAGCAAAGAAGGTCACGCCAAGCGTTTTGGTTCAGACCAGCTCACGCCCGGCCTTTGAACCTCCTGCAGCAGCAGCTGGGTGGGGTGGGAGTGTGGGTGTGTGGCTGCGTCACACCAGTGGCCCCAGGGCAGCCCTCAAGCACGGGGAAAGCTGTCAGGGCAAAGAGGAGATGAGATAACCACAGCAAGGGCTCCACCAGCCCCATAATCCACCTGCCTTTCATCCAACACTGGGAGCGTGCAGCTGCCTGCCACTGTGCTGGCACAGAGCCTCCATCCCGAGCCTTCTTCCCTCCTCATCCTCAAGCAGGACCATCTCAGTGGGTTTCACAGCCACTGCATGGTGGGAAGCCAGGTTCTGAGTGGCTTCACATGTGTCAGAGATGCAGCACTGCATCTTGTACCTGTACAGTACCTGTACCCCTGTCCCGCTGTGTCCCCACTGTGTCCCCACTGCCACCCACTGAGCACCTCCTCCAGCCCCACCAAGCCCTTGCAGCATCAGTGCACCCAAAATACCACAACCACCAATAAGGTGCCCCTTGCCTCAGCGAGGTGGAGGCATCTTGGGCAGAGGGGATGCCTTTGTGCACTGGGGAGACCGTCTGGGGTGTTTGTATCCCTCATGGTCTTATCTCCTCTCCACTTGTGGAGCTGAGCTGCTCTGGGCACCCAGGTCCCCTTCCAGGCCTCCCTGAGTGCTGTTAATCCCCCTGCTCACCCCAGTGCTGCAGGCAAGTCCTGGCAGCCACCAGCATGGGAATTATGTCCTGTGGACAATGTTCAACCCCCTGATGTTCAGTGCCATCAGGTGCTCCCTGGTTTCTGTCTCACAAGAGAGGGTGACTACACTACCAGCCCCTGATTTACCTCCTCCATGCCATTTACTACCTCCGTTTTTATGTGCATGGATCATATCCCCTCATATTTATCTCATCTTCAAAATAAATGTTCCCCCTCATCCTTCAGTCTCTGCTCATCTGCAAGTCTTTCACTGTCTCCAATAATTTTTGTTGCCTATCTCTTGACCCCTTCTATTCCTTTTTGAGATGGATTGACTAGAAATGAACACGCTGTTCCAGGCAGGACCACAGCACTGATTTATGTGTTGGCATTATAATACTCTCAGCAATATTTTTAATCCTGTTCTCCCCAAAACTGCCTTTGCGTGTCTGGTGGTGTCTGTACACAAAGAGTAGAGATTTGCACATGGATGTGGAGAAAATAGATTTGGACATGATGTCTCTGTTGACCCGCTCTCCTCTTCCCAAACATTTACAGCTAATTTAGACCTCATCACGCTCTCAGTGCTCCTTCCCACCTGCAGCACACTTTATGTTTATCCCCTCTGCTCACCAGCACTGAAACCCTCCAGCTTTGTTGGAGAAAACCCTTGTGAGGTTTTCCACCTCTTCTCTTGACTAACCCAAAGATTACTCAGGCACTTCCAAGTTCTGGTATTCATGTGTTCACCTTTTTTTCCCAGCTATGAACAAATATATTATGGAGCACCACGTCCCACTCACATCCCTATGGCATCCTGCTGGTAAAAACTTCAGCAAGATTCTTTTTCCTGTTGTCTCTCAGGTGGTTCCTCCTCCCAGCAGCAGCAGCCCCTTCTCCCAGCTCTCCCATAATCTTCACCTTCAACCCGGGTTGCACAAAGGGCACTGATATTTCCCTTGGTGAGCCCACAAAGCAGAAGCTGGAAGCTTTTCCTTCCTTCCTGGGATAAAAGATTTGAGTCAGAACAAAGACAAAGGATGGGAAAGAGGGTGGGACACACTAACCTGAGACTCTGCACTTGGGCTCCAGCTTGCCTGGAGAACATCACCACAGCAATAAAGCACAGGGGGAAGGATCACAAACATCTGGGGCTAAATAAATCCACTCTCCAAGGAAAGTCCTTCAATGCAACCACCAGGCATGGGCAGCAGATGCATGTCCACACTACCATCCATTCTCCTGGCCAGCAAGAGGGTCCCCATTCCTGCTGGGAGCAGAACTGGCTGCTGGAGACACATCTCCATGCCAAGCTCTCTGCATTTTTCCAAGAACTGAAAATGTGTTTCCCCCCTCAGCAGACATGTTTCTATTCAAATCAGTATCAGCCATTCTGCAAGATATTTGCCTTCCTGCATTTATTTTCCAATAACAAAGCTGTCCTCAGCTCTTTAGAGCTGGTATTTTTATTTTATTTAGTTAATATTTTTAAACATTACTACTGCTATAATAAATGTTAACTATTTGTGCAGAGCTCTCAGTGCCTTGGCAGGGGCCTTTATATGTGCAAAATAACAGCAAATCATAATAAATAATAATAATAAATTATTATGGTTGATTACAAGGGAATGTGCTACATTTTTATAAGCTCTAGACCACCTACAGCTCACAAAATATAATGGGAAACATTAAGCCTTTAACTGGTTTTATACATTCCCTTCCCCCGCTTCCACTCCCCATGTTCTGTAATAGATTTACAAACAGTGTTGGGGGGGCGGGGGAAATCTTCCCTTATAAGAATAGCATCAAAATTCTCCTCAGCTTTCCAGCTGCTGAGTGTTTCTGAAGCCTTCAGTGAAATGCAATTAGTATCTTTTACCGCCTGCCTTCTGGGGATACTGACATTATTATCTTATTGCAGTTTCACCTTGACATGCAGATCACAAGGCAGCGAGCTGGATTCTGTCTCCAGACGCCTTGAATTGTGGCATTGCCCCAGCTGGCTCAGCGAGTCGAGAAAGGAGAAGGAGGAAAAAAGGAGAGAAGGAGAGAAGAGCCATTTTCTCATCCTGTGGATCTCAGATTTCAAAATAAAAAAAAATTAAAAAAAAAAGGCACAAATAAATACAGGGAAATGGGAGCTGTGGGGGAAAAAAAGCACGTTCCTCCAAGAAGGATGGGGATGGCCAAGGGGGGATCTGTTCTGTGCCAGCCTGGAGCTGCCAGAGCAGGTCTGGGCTTCCAGCAGGACCCTCTCCCCTCCCCTCCGAGCCCCAGAAGGTTTCAATTCCATATGGACACGGTCCCAGATCTCTGTATTTTGCTGCAAAAGGGAGAAGGAAAAAAGAAGGAAAAGAGAAGAGGAAAACCCCATCACGAGGATCACTTGACATCTTCTCAGGAATGATCAGAGGGACACACGTGCCCCTCTGTATCTGCACAGGTAAGTTTGGTCCCCTGCACTGCTGAGCCACCCTTTGGGGAATGGCTGCAGCCACACACATCTCTCCTCTGAGGCTTTTTCTGATCAGCAAAAGGCAACATTAACCCTCAGACTGTACAGCCTGAAAGAGCAAGCTTTCCCCTTTCTTCCAGGCAGCATTTCTGCAGCCCTCAGAGAAGTTTTGGGGAAGTCCTGGGCCTGTGTCTCCCTGTCCCCACAGTGTTTGGGGTGGGGAGCACCAGCTTGAAACCTGCCTTGGAGACAATGAGATGGGTGAAATGGGGGGCATTTTGGAATCCCCCCAATCCCATGTGCATGGTCTCCTCTTAAGCAACACAAAACTTGGAGCCCAAGCATTCCAGTGACTTCTGGTATTCTTGAACTAAACCATGGTGTTAATCTTATTGAATGCTGATGTACCCATTATCACAGTTGGAATGGAATATTTAGCTGGAATGCACAAAATGGATGGAGAGAAGCCGGCTGGCTTCACCTTCCACAGGTCTGACCCTGGGCAGATGCTGTGACCCTTGTGTTTGTCACAGGAGACACAGATGGACGTGTGGTTCAGGTGCAAGACCTACACTGGAGCTGCAGAAACTGTGTTGTTACAAATGGAATCAGCAGGAAATCCAACCTGTCTCCAGCCTTTCTTCAGCCCATTCTTCTCTCTTATTACTCTTAATTAATACTAATTCTCTGCATTCAACTCTAATGGTCTCATACCCCCCGAGAAACCATTATGTGATAACGTTCATGTATTCAGATCTCTCTACCCCTAAGAGGGATGACACAGAAAGCCTTGAAGGATTCACAGCCAGGAACATCCCTCCAGAATTGCCTTTCTCATCTGACTTCTGGTCTTTTTAATTCCAGGGGGAAATTTTCAATTCCTGTTCTCCATCCTTCTAATCATTCTGATGGTCCCCCTCTGACTTGCAGGGATGGTTGGAACTACCTGACCTTTAAAGTCCCTTCCAACCCAAAACATTCTGTGATTTTATGAAACGGGAAGGGAACATTCCCTGGTACCTGGGTACTTCCAGTTCACTTCCCATCAAAACCCACCATACCCAGAGAGGTGCAAAAACAGGACTGACAAACATTCAGAGCATTTCCAACCTCCCACTGCCCCTCATGAACTTGCCCTGTTCCTGGCCCACCTGCTGACAGGAGATTGGGGCTGCAAAACCCAACTGACAGGTTTGTAAGTGCCCAAGCATCACTCCAGCTCCCTTTTCTTGCCTAATGATTGCTGCTGACAAATAATCACGATGGGCCAATCTATAGAACTCTCACTTATCCATACAAGCGGGTCTCTGGTTGTAGAAGAAGTGTCATGCAAGGAAATCTCACTGTCTCTTGGAATGTTGGGTGGGTTTTTTTGTTTTGTTTTGGTTTTGTTTAAAAATATTTGGAAAGAAAGGACAGTTAAACGAAGAAACAAATACTAAATAAACCTCCTTGTTTTTCTGACTCTAGACTGGCACGGGCAGCTTGTACAAATTAGTGATTCCGGAGAGCAACTGGCTAATTTCCAAGGGAATAGGGAGAGAGGGAAGAGAGGAGCAGCAGTAATTTACAGCTTAACCCATTTGTATTTTCTCTTTACAGCTCTCATCTGGATTACAGAATGCAAATTATTTGTCGTATTTTAGTGGCAAAACCTTTCAGTGCTCTGGTATCTGGTATCTGAAAATCCTGGTGCCTTCCAAAATCCCAGCTTTGTGGCTAAGGGGCTGCCCCATCATGGTCTTACTTGAATGTCCCTCCAAAATCAGAGTGGGCACCTTCACCTTTACACCACCACAGCACAGATCCTGCCTCTCATTGGCACCATCACACAGATCTCCTGGGCTATTGTTTTCTGCTCTTGTTGTGATCATCATGTGAATGCAACAGGAATGTAAAAGGACACAGCTGGTAGTTGAGACTGTTACTTTCAAGATTCTAGGAGAGGATCAAATGAAGGAGAAAATTAAATTAAAAAAGCAGCACTTAATTATGTAGGCTGCTTTTGTACTCGCTGCTTCCTCTGTGTAGTAGTTTCTACCTGAAAATCTTTAAGTGCTTTAGAGCTGATAATTAAATCTCAGAACTACTGCAGAGAAGGATGCAAGGGTAAGCATATGCAGTTCACTTGATCTTGTCTGTTTGATTATACATTAACTTTGCATCTCTCCAGACCTCTGCTCTGCCAGGACACTCCTTGCAAGTTAACCCAAGGTCTGTGCAAATGCTTGCAGTGATGTTCCTCAGTGAGGGAGTCTGTTAAAAGGGGAGTTGCACACTGGATGATGTGGGAGCAGGATGTCTGGATGGTCCTCCTGGGCACCCTGGCCCATATGCCAGGGCTGGGGAAAGTGTTCTGGGGCAACCACAGTGCCAGGGACCTCCCTTCCCTGGGCATCCCCCCAGCATTTACTGTGTTCCACATTGTGGTTTCAAAACCTGACAGGGCAACTTCAGCTTGGAAAACCATATCAGCTCCCTCACTCCATTTGGGATGTTGGAAACCAGCAGTTAGATCAGAGTACCAAAATGGGGATCATCAAGAGCCAAGGTCATGCCCCATGAAAGCAATCCATGTGGCATGATACTTAGAAATGCCCATGATCATATAGACAAAGGACTTGGTGACACCCCTGTTCCAGCACACAGGCTGGTCACACCTGAGTCTCTCATCCTTGAGCTGAGCACCTCTTGGGGCCAAACATTTCACATGAGGGAGGATTCCTCTATCAGGATGGATCTCACCCCTGTCAGCAGCCCGGGAGCTGGGACCCACCCTGCCAGGACAGCCCTTTTGGCACAGCAGCAGCAGCAGCCAGGCTCGATGTCATCACCACATTGCTTCAGAAAAGACTGGCTCAGTGGCATTCGAGAAGCTGTTGAAGAAGCAGCTTCAGCATAATGTGGTTTAAGATGTTATTTTCGGAGAGCAATGAAAGCACAGGGCGATGCTCATCTGGCAATCAAAAGCATTAGCAGGAGTTCTGGCAGTGGATCCCAGAGATGACGAAAATGAAAATGTCCTTGAAAGCACAATCAGAAATCTGGTTGGCACAGATGCTATTGCAACACCCAGACAGCTGTAAAGAGTGGGGGATCTTCTGGGAAAGTGCAGTTTCATGGCATGAGAAAGCCCAGCTCATGTTTTCAGCCTCCTGGTATGAAATCATGCTTGTTTCTCCTGGGTTGCTGCTCATGCAGGAGCCTCTTGGGAGGTTGAGATGGAGAGAACACCAAGGTACCTGCCTCTCCTCTTGGGATGGATCAGGTGGTGCTCTACAGCTCCCTGAGAGCTGGGGAACCAGCAGGACTGGTGCCTGAGCTCACAGAGGACACAAAGTGAAGGAAGGGGGGAAGACACCAGCAAGTGGCCAACTGCACAGTGTGGATGTGACACCAGCCCCAGCTGCAGGATCCCTGCTCATGGGGCTCAGCAGCTGAAAGGAGCCATTGCAGTAGCCCCGGTATTGTCTAACAGCAAGGAAATACTTTAGGAGTCAACAGACATTCAACATTTTTAATAGTCCAGGAAGGTTCTGTGGTTTTACATTTTGTTTTGGATACCAACGGCCTGATTTGGGGGGGGGGGGGGGGGGGGGGGGGGGGGGGGGGGGGGGGGGGGGGGGGGG